>JAMKCH010005267.1:0-33550 GCA_023653785.1 Ophioderma brevispina | reverse complement strand
AAATGGTCCCCCGCCTCATTTTTCTTTAACCGTATCCATTGACCAATTTTCTAAATATTTATTAACTTTCCCTGGAATGCATGGATTCAAGCCCACAACCACTGTGTGTTCGCATATCTATGCCAGTAACAAAATAGATTTTTGATTGATTATTTTGTTATGTTTCGGATTAGCAAATCGCCTGCTTAGTCCCTTTAAATTTGAACAATTCCACTGTTTAAATATTAATAAGAAAACAATTTGGGTCCCCTTAATTTTCACCAATAAATTTTTTTTTATCCTTTAATGAGTGTTTAGTTTAGCTGACAATCCACTGTGCCATATTAATTTGAAAGTTCTTTTGATAGTATTCTTTTATATCAACTATGAATATTTTTTAAAGTTCTTAAAGATTATTAAAAATGGGTATACACGTGTTGTCTGCCATGTTTCTTGCCTGTTTGTGTGAGACTGAATTATTATTCTGTTAAACGTACTGCAGTTCCTTTTAGTAGTCCCTTGGGCAGAACAACTATTTCAGGTGATGTGGCGTAGAATGTTAATCCCTGTTTATACCACTGTAATTAGGCCTGTGAGATTTTTGGCTTTTAGCTGATTTCGCTTTTTTAATTGCCTTCAAAAAATAAAACACAAACAGCTTTTCTTTCTTTCCAGCCATTGTTTTTTTTGGCGTCTCTGCAACCCTGCACACAACCCATTTTTTTTATGTATATTTTCAGCTACTTTTTCAAAACCTCACTCAGCAGGTCTGTATAATAAGTATACAGTCCTTGTTGCATGGGAGAACCTACAATTATCAAGTAACCTGCAAAATTCAATTCAAAGTTTGAAATTGCATATATCAGAGGAATCTAGAGGAGTATTTAGTTCAAATTCACCAGTTAATGTGGTGATACCGTTCTAGAAGTGGCAATTTACTTTTATGCAACTCTTGCCAATTAGCTCAACCTCCCATGGCTGTTTAACTTGGCACTTGGAGATGTGAATAACATGCAAGCTCAGGAAAGATTCCAAGTTGCATTCATGATGGTGGAAAAGGACCCTCGGGCATAACCTCACACATGCCGAGATCTTGCATTTTTGTATGTTTAGTCTTGTATCAGTATCTGGGATCTTGAAACCTGCAGCAGGATACGATATGGGGTCGTTTATCATGTTTCTAGAGACATGAGTAATATACTGGACAAAAAATCCACTTCCTGCAATTACTCCCTCTCTCCAAGAAGATCCACACATTTTGAAGAAATTCGCCCCTCCTAAAAATCCAGATTACGCGCCTGGTCCTGCGCCTATTCCATCTAAAAAATTTAGTAGGCCCCTAAGGTAGCCCATCTGACACTCTTTTACTACAGCAATTTCTTACTTGGGAGAACAATCTTGAAAAAAAATCGCCCCTCAAAAATCTTGGTTACAGGCCCGGTCTTCTTCGCCCAAGGGCGCACCCCATCTAAAAATAGAGTATTCTGTAAGGTTACCCTCTGACACACTTTTTCTGACACAATTATGATTTGGAACTTCACAGAATAGCCATGTTCAGAATCCATTAAAGGTGCCCCGACTTTAAGTAATATAAATCGTTCCGAACCTAACATGCTTTATCCTAAGATTTCACTGATAAATGAAAAAAAATATCAGAACTTTTCTTCTGAATACCAATTGTGGGCCACTTCCGGTAAATCCTGGAACTTTCTGGGGACGATGCTATTAGCGATCTGCCAATGGACCTTTAATGTTTCAAATTAAAGGTGCCATACCCAATTACAATGTTCATATAATTTCCTCTATTTTGTAGGAATGACCACACCACCTTTCATTCACGGATATCGCCGGATAAGGAATGGAGGACGCACTCTGTAGTTTTCCTGAGCGCAGATGAACTTGCAACATTTCGCATTTTAGAGGGACATGTCCAAAGTTTAACTTTCGCCGGCCGGTTTTCAAACATCCCACTTTACACACAAATTCCCTAACGCGGTTTATGTAAATTATATACAGGCTTCAATGGTAATTGAATTCCAAATTATGGACCCCTTTCCTCCCCCCAAGAACCACGATGCCGCTTGCAAGGATATCGTTCTATTATTTAGCAACAACTATATGAGTGGCATTCTGGTTCTTGGGGGGGAAAGACCTCAATTGTTGCATTTTTTGTTTTCTTTCTTCCTGGGGGGTCGAACACTAAATGGATTGCCATAAACAACAACAACCTATTACAACTACCATACCACATCACTATGTGGTCATGCATGCTAATCTATCAGGGCTCAGTTCAAAGCCTTGGATGGGTACATTTTAACAAACACTGACCATGCATATATCTGGGTCATAAATCATACTAACATACAAGTGATTTATTTGTTCATTACAATGGTGAATGAAAGCTATTGAACTGTGCCAATGGAATTGTGATTTTATTAGTTCATAATGCTAGCTAGCTTGCGCATGATATAAAGAGCGCGGTCATGGGCCATTGTGTTGTATTCCAGAGTCTGCTTTGTGTGAAGACAGTTATATAATCCAAAATCTCAGTAGCATAAGGCTAATGGTATTTGGGTGTTTATTGTTAGTAAGGGCTGCCTCGTGTAGCCTCTTGTAGCTTATAAAGGACTAAAAGCATGTATAGACTCACTTACCAAGCTCCATAAACAAGGGGCAGATATGCCAACATATTCCTGTTCTTCATTAAGTAATAAATGGTCAATTGGACTGGAGGAATACTCTAAGCTTTGCTTTTTCCAGAGAGCATGCCCCTGATGTTTATCAGACTTTTCTCATTTTTTTTTACAAGGTATTTGGGGATTAAAAAAAAAACCCACATGCGTACATGTTAAAAGTAGTTGTAAACCACCAACTCAACTTGATGCGTGAAATATAAAATTATGATTATAGAGGGCCTCCTTCTCTCATTATCCGGCGATGTCTTTAATTTGGATCCAATATAGGGTACAACGTGACTTGAGCAGTAATTGTGTGTAGGGGAGGCTATTACGAATAGCACACTGTAAAAATATTTTCCTCGGTTACCATAAACAAATAGGTTTTGTCCTGTTGCATCAAAATGGGAAAAGCAGTCAAAATATTTTGCAGATAGAGATGAGGAAAAATACAAGATTTCTAATGATAACAAAATTGCAGTCGATGGTGTTGAATGGGGTTGTGAGGCTAAGGATCGAGTGATGTCCCTTTAATAAGCGAGTCAATGGGGTTGTTGTAAGAGGGTCACCTTGTGGTAACACCCAAAAAATCACTACCCTCAACATTTGTCATATTTTTGTTGTTACAGCCCTGAACATTAATTACTAAAAAAAAAAAAAAAAAAAAAAAAAAAAAAAAAATTCCCCCCCCCCCACTTTCAACAAATCCCCATATAGGATCCCCACTCAAAAGTTATTAATTTAGATAAAAAATTGCACTCTTCATATTAATAACAACCACTCGCAGAGAATACGCCAGGGGGGATAAATCTCCGAATCGCCATTGTTTCATCAGAAAACAAAAAATGGAAATTAGTTCTAGAAACCTTCAGATTTTCCACAAAATCCAGCCCGCCAGCCAGTAGGAGGTCCAGTCCCCCTGAGAATGTTCAGTGAGTCGCGAATTTGGAGGGTTTCATGTGAGCGACATTGGTTGTTAACAGCAATACCTTGAGAAAGAACACTTTGTAGAGGTGAGAACAAATGAAAATTAATCAGGAAACAATACTCTATCGATTACTAACCAGTTTCTTACTGTGAGGGGTGGCGCCACCTCGAGTGATTTCTAAAGGTATTTCCTTTGTACACACGAGTTAGCATATTACTGAAATTCACTTCCACGAGTTTGAAAAGAAAAGCAATTAGAGGTGTTCACATCCCGGACAGAATTTACAGTGTATCCAGGTGCACTGGTGTTGGGGTGTATAATAATTATAATAGGGCTGTTGTTTTGATATTAGAGTGTATTGTTGCGCATGGCTACAGAGCGCGTAGCCATGGCGCGTATGTTCAAGGGTATTATGTTTGTAGAGATTACTTTTTGCAGGGAAGTTCTGGAGTTTGAGTTATGACAGGTAATTTAACAGAAGCATGATTGATGTGAACTTCATATTTTTTCTTAATTTATATTTGATATACTAAGATCTTTTGAACAAAGGTTTAAGAGATGCTTTTTTAATGTTCACTGGGCCGAGACTGCCATAGTAAATGCATGTAGCAGTAGTTTCACAAATTACCGTTTGGAAATCACCAATGCCCAAAATAGGCAGAATCGTGTCCCTCCCTCCCGGTACCAAGAACCACATGTATAGTCTCCATCTTGATCGGATTACGCTGGGACAACAGAGATAGAGATACAGAATGCTTGCTGCATTTGCCAGTATTGTAGTTATAAAGGGGTCACGAGATGGAATAGTTTGGTGTAAGTGACAGGTACAGGTCACGTGTCAGGTATCAAATATCAGTGTGCTCTTCGGGGGCGGCCGATAAGATATAAATCCGACTATGTTAAAGCAAGTCTGTACATATGACCCTCTGCCCAAATTGCTATTATTTTTTTCCAAAAGACACCGTATATTATGTCTAAACAGTACAAAATTTACTTTTTCCCTAAGATTCAAAAAACGAGTACGATGACGACATCGGTGGTTTTTTCCAATGTAGCGATACGTAAACCTGGTTCACTCTAACTGTGAAGGTCCCAACTGAGAAATATAACACGGAGCCTATAGTTCTGTTTACACTTGAGCAGACCAGTGGCTGTGAGTAGTTGTCCCAAGTCGTAAATCCACAGACCACTACAAGGGTGCATAGCTCTAGGACTATTAAGAAACTTGGGACACAGGAATTTGGGTTTATGCCTCTAAAGAAATGAATATAAAAATGTTCATTTTGGTAAATATCTTCATAGTTACACTGGACCAGATTATTACAAGGACAATTGGCTTTACAGTATACCATCCCAAGTGTTGGATTATTTTTCCCCCCAATCCAAATTTAATACCATTGGTGAATAAACTTATAGTACAGTCCACAACTTATCAATGGGCAAGTAATTACAACTCTGTGGCAGATTTACGACGTTGGTTGATAGTTTGGTGCTCGCCAGCAGTAAGGGGTGCAATTGCCACGTCCATTAACTTTCTATACCCTTCCACAGGGGACCTTCAAACTTAGCGTGAACAAGGTTTACGTGAATTTTTACCTGAATGGTTCCCCCGAAGCAAAATAATAAACCAATCAAATGCCGTTCGTGACGTCATCAAATCTTTATTTTTTCCAAAATTGGCTGTTATTCCCATAATAAAATTCCTTTTAAGATTCACATCTGTATAATGTTCTTTTAATAATTAATATAATTGTCCCGCCATGAATGTGATAAAGATGGCGTCCATTACGTTACAAAAACTGAAACACAAAGCAAGCCGGCTAAATACCCTTACCGTGGATTGAATGAGCAGACGGATCCCCGTTAAGGGTATTTAGCCGGCTTACAGCCAATGCACGGCGGCCCTGCGGAGGGTTAGCGTTAGAAATGTTTTGCGACACAATTCAAAAAAGTATTCAGACCGGATTTCGGGCATTTTTACTTTTAGGCTTGTAGTAAGATATTGATATGGCAAGTGAAAGATGGATTAGCCGGGCTTTAGCAAACATATATGACAGATAATAGCATGGTCTGTGAGCTGATGACAACATGCTTTCAAGTTGTGGTCAATCTGTGCATTAATGTGCAGATCCTGTTGCCAGAAAGTGACCAAACTGTCACCCCCCCCCCCCCCCCCCCCCCCCCCCCCCCCCCCCGAACTCTCTTCTGTTTTACGTTTTACAGAATGAAACATCCAAATTGTTTTCAAAAACTCGTGGAAGTGATTTAAGTAAGGCATTGTTCATTAATGTAATTTTTTTTAAATACCATTTTTTATGCCCCTTTAAAAGTAATGCGTTGACATTGAAACCATTCCATAGGACTGCATGTTGATTGACCTTTGGCCTCCCGTTACACGTTAAAAGTAACGGACCTAATGGGCGTTAAACATTGAGATTTTATCATTCTATCAAGACGAATAACTTAAGGCACATTTTTTACGTAAATCACAGCATTTGAGAAAAAAGTCTGTAGAGTTTGTAATGATATAAACGGTGGGTGACCCGATGGTCAACCTCCGCCCCCCCCCACACACACACACCATATTATCCCATTCAAAATGGATGATGGTGATATTAGAAGGTCATATTTTTCTCATTGTCCCAGTGGGATGATGAAATTTAGGCCCAGGAATGTTTCCTTTTGATTTTGTGAACGAAAAGTATAAAGGTGGTATTACATATTTATTAACACACAACGCTCTTCCTTATCGCAGCCAATTTAGTACACAGTGTTGCTATCTACTATCCAAAGCGGCTAAACCGATTTAACTCATTATCATGCTTTGAGGTGTCCGATACGCGATAATATCGGATTCTACGCATGATGATAATGATAAAATGGATGATTTGCGCCAATATTTATTGGTCTCGCTATGAGTTTAAAATATTTTTGCAACTCATAAATTTGGGCTCAATCAATTCAATTAATTAAAAAAACAATCCAATTTTATTACAAAGTTGTAAATCAGTGTTTTTTGATATGCTTGATCGGGTTTCACCCACCTTTAATCAATGCGGTATTTCCGTTTGTACGTTTTCGCGTATCCTTTACTTTCTCTTCTATCCGTCTAAATTTCTCTCTTCTTTTGTTTTCTCTCTCATGGTTATTAGTTTATAAGCAGTTCTGCTGGTAGAAGGAAAAAAAACAATGTTCCGTTGTCCTATGAGGAGAGTTCTTAGCGCTTCTATCTTGCCTCATATGTTTCTGATGGCTGCATGGTTTGTCTTCGGTAGATCATATATCAAGGCGAACATCGTGGAACGAAGTGCATGGAAAACAAATTAACTACTTACTAGAATAACAACTACCACCACCACCCACCCACCATATCTGGCAAAAGGTAGGTTTTTAACTATTGCCAAATATAAGCCTTTTTATTTGTGCCATCTTATACTGAAGTCTGGGCAAAGTGACATAGCTGGGGTGATAGGAGCCGACCAATTCAGCACATCTCCCAGCAGTGAATAGTAAAAAATTTTAATTTAATGAACAGTTTTGGACCTAAATTAAAAAAAAAAGATGATAAATCAACATGAAAGTAAAAATTTTAATTACATGAAAAATTTGGAGTCTAAATTCAAAAAGATGATAACAACATAAGTAATAGTTGTGTGAATCCCCAACTACACCACTGTTAATTTTATCATGATAATCGGAAATTGACTATTCCAAGCCATTAATAGTAGCCCGTACCTTAACAGCAGAAAGTTTACTTACGAGAATGATTCTTTCAGTGAGTAACAAAAAAACAATTAAAGGACCATCTTTAACCATCATAATTTATATTTTCATAGAATAGAATATGCGCCGCCCAAACGCTTTTTAAACAAATCGTGGTCGCAACCCGTGCTGATCTACAAACCTTGACGTACACACAATTGGTTTACAAATTCTGTCCCCGACTATAATATGACCATAAAATAAATTCCAGGGCCAAAAATATAAACGAATACGTATGCGTTTCATGCTCATTTAGCTAAAATATACATTGCCATGAAAATTGTACACGCATCATCGTGAAAGTCGGTTTCATTTACCGCGCTGACTCCGATTCCCAGATATAGCGACCTCCAATTTTCTAACAAATCGTGTTTGTTTTTTGCATATACATAATGTTTGTCCACGAACTAATTCACTGTGTGCCAAATATATAAGGTGGCTCAAATCGATTGTCTTTCAGAGAGGAAAATTTAAAACTTATAAAAAATTCCAGATCCGGAATTGTAGTTATACACAGTATCCTATAGGTACTGTTATACACACAGTAATAGTTTACTACATCAGAGCAAAAAATGACCGATCATCTAAACTTTGGAATCTAGCTGTTAGGTGGTATCTTTAGTTCTAATTGACTATTTTTAATTAAACACACGCGAAAATATATTTCGAAATCTGAGGCCAGCCTTTAAGAATTTACTATTTTATAAAAGACATCAACATTTTCGTGGTGAAACCAGAAATTGTCGATCACACTTTGAAAATTCATTGCAGCAAGATATTTGTATGTCACGCCATCATTGCGGGTAATAAGTATGTATTGCTGTATAATTAAGTTTAGATACGACTTTGTGCACTATGACTTGAAGGGTGAGTGAATACAAAGAAGTCTGTATCAGTCTCAGATCCCGACGTGAAATGTGAATGTAACAAAGTGTCGACGTATCTGCATAGGTACCTCTTTATTTTGCATAATAGCATTTTCAACTCGTAATCTTTCAATGAAACGCGTATCCGTAAATTAGCACCACTGGCGAGTGCCAAATTGTGTAAAACTCTTTATTCTAATGGAGTGTGAACTGCGCACTATGATGAGATTTGCTATTTATTCCTATTGAAATACGTGTTTACACGAATTTGCACCATCGAGCACCCCTCATAGACCTCATTCAATAGTCCAGTGGCCATGTTGGTGGACAAGATAAACGCATTCAGTACTACATACATGCACCTGTCATGATCCCTTTGCACTCGCTTAAACATGGAATCGATTGACCAGCTGTAAGGCAGGTGAATGAATTGTAGTCCTGGAATGTTATGCATCTTGTCCACCAACTGTCTGGTGTCTGACGTCATATTGGGAATCGGTCTACATGACATGGTAGAACCAACTCTTTTGGTCGTTCAGGTGACTATTTACCTACGGCACTTTACTATTACATTTATGTCAACAGAATCAAGACCAACCCTTCGAATACATCTAATTTATTCATAGTATTCAAGAATTTGTTGAAACCAATTCCGAAGAAACCGGCAAAAATCTATTTGGCGTCATATAATTAGCATACTTGGGTCAACCGGGGAACACGACACGCCTCAAGCTTATAGTTTCAAGTAGCCACATGTAATTTCTTAATGAAAATGGAACATTATAGTACAGGGCATTCTATTAATACGTATTATTTATTTATTTATTTATTTTCTTTTACGTATTTGTCAATCATCCATACAATGGCATATTACACCTTCTGTCTTATTGTGTCCAAAACAACGGTGGTTCTCAAATATGATCCAGCCGCAGATGGTGGTAAAATGTCTGGCTGCTTCACGAATTCCGCAAGGTGCCTTCTTTTGTCATTGTTGCTGAGTATTGGGCAGCCACAGAGATGGTTCATGGTCCCTGTGGTGCTGTAACCACAAAACAGGTAGGGGTTCCTGATCTGCTTCCATGTTGCCCCACTTCTGCAAGTAAACCTTAGATCGGCCCAGTTTTCTGTTCAGTTAACAACGTTATCTGGCGTAGTGAGGGTAGAAATGTTAATAATTTTTGAACTACGGTAAAAGCATTAAACTTGGTCATATTGATCACATCAAAATAACGTTCGCGCTAGCACATCTATATTACTTGAAAAAGAACCTTTTATTCGTAATTTAATGGATTTTTTTACTTATCCACCTCACTCTTCAAAGTATATATAGATATATATATATAATAGTAGAATATTATATATTAGTATCTATATATATATAGATAATATATAATATATATCTATCTATATATATAGAGCTATATACTAACATGCAGTTTCCCCACGTCAAAAGAGTGCTCAATACTTGTGTAGAGCCTAGAAACATAAATATTTAGTGCTTGGTTACAACATGATCATGTTGCACAACACAATTTTCACTCCACTTTTAACAGACGGCGATCATCAGGTACAGTGATACATTAACCACGACACAACGATTACTACTACCCGCTTTTTCGTTTTCAATTTTGTTTACGTTTACCATGGCGACACATCGATATGAGCTCAGTGCGCTTGTTAAGAATATCGCCACTTGACATGAGGATCTCGAGCTTCTCGTCCATGCATAGGTTGCATTGACCTGAGTTGCGTCTGTATGTGTTAGAGTGCCTCAGGATTTGCCAGTGAATTGAGAAATTGGCATTCTGTTTTGTCTGCTCTCATATGTATTTTGATAGGACTGTTTCGTTTTCGTACCTTTGGTGTTTACAAGCTTTGTTGTGATTATTGAATCTGGACTTGAAATCAAATTCCTTCATCTGTTGAGAAGCGTATCTCATTACTAGGGGATCCATCAAGCCTAAAATGCTCAAAATAAGGTTGAAAGCCCACCACCGATACACTAAAAGATCTAAGAGGTGTTTTAGGTCAATTCGAGGGTGCTGAGTTCAAATCTGCTGCTTGCAAACTTGATAAGTTGGTGAAAGTGGTGACCTTCTTGTTTTCAAGGCCACTCCCCATTTTTTATGATAACCAAGCTTTTTTTTAATACCTTACAAGTATGCCAGTAACAGAAATTTCAATTCACATAAAAGGTTAGGACATTAAATTGTTTGATTTTTTTGCTAAATGGATGAAAACCTCTAACGTTTAAATTATTAAGTTGACTACCTCGATTAAGAGCTGCCAATAAAGCACAACCAACTTGTGTAATATTATTTGCACCTTAAACCTTTACACATTGATGGTGACAACTTTGTAAATTTTATTTGAAAACAGTTGTGCATTTAAATGCGTTCAAAATATGTATGACTAATATTAAATATTTCATGATATTTAAGGAAGCTATTTCCGCTGCTCAAGTAACATAATATATGAATAATAACACCAAATGCGCAGCTTATTGTGCCAGCGCTGGAGTCTTTTGAAAATCCCATTTTATTACTTTTGATCTTCCCATTTGGGTAGGAGCAGGCCGTGGCAAGAGCATGTGGGGGGGGGAGGGGGTTGGGGGGGGGGGGGGAGGGCAAAATACGTATTCTCCAATGAACCTGTATTATACCTTGCTTCATTGGGGGGGGGGGCGATAGGCAAGGAATAATAAGGGGTCACAAACAATTTAGTATTCTTATATTGGGAGCTATGAGCCGTCCTACTGCATCATAAATATAATGAAACCTGCCTTTTGATGTGCCTCACAGAAACTGTTTGATTGGTGTTACCCGACCCACTTTAAATATGTGGTGCCTATTTTATTTTTGAATAACTTGTGGATGAAAGAAAAACGAAATTAAAACATAAATATAATTTGCCGAATGCTGTATGTATATATATATAAATATGTATGTATGTGGGTTTGCGTGCAAAAGGCTTCCGTCAATTTTTGCTTCAAAGAGCCCTAAAATTCACATTAAAGGTGCACGGATACGGATGGTTTTATAAACTTAATTCGGACGAAATCGGTTCAGAATGGCTGACAATGGCGCAAATGTGGTCATTGCTAAGGAAATTTACCCATTATAACAGCGCGCATGCATTGTATGTTGCGACGCCCGTGTTTAGCATGAGACATGCAATTAACAAAACTCTTATGTGTGAACTGGGTTGGGATAGAAGAAGAGTCCTAAAGAAAAATAAATGAACATTTCATGTTATTATTATCGCTTTGTTTGTATTACGGAAGCTACTTTTTAGTACACGTGGAACATTTTGAGAAGACAAAATATTAACTTTACTTAAAGAATTTAGAAAAGGGCACTCTATGACGGGAACGTGATTTTGAATCTTAACATTTTGACGAGGGTTCATAAACGGCAATGATGACAGGACCTTTTATAGAGTTGAGTTTGAGTATTTATATTGGTGACAATTGTTTATATAATAGGAACTACGGTAGGCACACGGGTAGTACTTTTTGAGAAAAAAGGTTAAACGACTGACAGTTATACGGGATGAAGATAACGTTATTTTATTATTCAGAAAATGGGAACTCTAGCGTGAGATGTTTATTATATTTCGTCCATCTTAAAATATTATACCATGCAACTAAGATGTGATTGACTTGTGAGTAAAAAATGTGACTAAAAGAGACAAAACTTTTGTCACTGAAAGATCGATGAACACACTGGAACAGATACCCTGGATGAGGAGTTAAGCATTTGTTGTTACTAGCAATTCTTGACTTTGGTCTTCTGCTCTTGTCTTGTTCAACTCTGGTGTTTGGGTGCATTTTGCCTCATATGTACTGCATAACGTTGGTAATGCGTGCACGCCATGAGTAATGTTGTTGAGTTTGCAATTTTCCCAGTTCTCTTGATCAACATCACAGCACTTTGAGAGAAGCTTTCAAAGTGTCCTTTGTGCATCTTAGGAGCACCACGGTACCGTTTCCCCTCCCAGACAGTTCTAGGAAGAGCTGTTCCGAATACGAGAATCTTCCATTCTGAACCAGAATGACCGGACTATCTGAGTTGATATTTTCATCAGCAAGTTTGGATACTCGCTCTCCATATCAGCATGATATTGAGTGAAGTGAGACTTTTGTGTCTTGAAATCTTGTCTGCCATCACACCTGAGGGATCTTCCTGAAGCAGTTTAGATATAAAGCGATTCAAGATCTGGCATGTCTTTGGTAGCGGTCACGTTTCCAGCCACAAAGTAAAAAGTTGGCATAACAATTGCTTTGTACGTTGAGCTTAATTGTTGTCAAGTGTGATAACGTCTCTTTCCCATACCTTGCCACGAATGTGTCCAAAGGCAACACTGGCTTTAGCGATGTATGTTCTCAAATTCTTAATCGATGTTGACGAATGGATAGGGTATATACTCCCCAGTAGGGTAGTTGTCTATAGAGCAGGAAGCGTTTTCATTATTGGGGGGACAATGATAGTTGGTTAACAGTAGGGCTTACCATTTTTTTTATTACCATTTTTTGGTACTGATAGTCCAGCCGATCTTGACACCAGGCAGAGGAGAACAAATTTACGTGTGTTGCATACGCCTCCGAGCCAGCAGCAAGAGCGCTGTCATCGGCAAAGAGTAGCTCAAGAGCTGTTCCTTTTTGAATCTTGGTTTTGGCCTGTAGTCGTCTAAGGTTGAACAAGCCACCATCAAATCTATAGTTGTATTTGATGCCAATGAAGTCATTTGTGAAGGCATACTGAAGCATCGCTGAGAACACCACTGAATAGTATTGGTGCCAAAACATAACCTTGCTTGACTGAGAAGCTGGCAGATGATGGGTTTTGATCGTGTACACTTGCCATCATGAAACTGGCGCACCATGGTGATGAGTTTCTCTGGGCATCCAAATGGACATTATTTTCCACAACCTTTCACGTCAGATTAAACCAAATGCCTTTGTTAGATCGACCCAAAAGTGAAATAAAGTTCTAAATTTTGCTCTTGTCACTTCTCTTGGAGTTGACGAGCACCAAGTTGGTGGTACCACGATTTTTTGTAAAGCCTCACTGATCTCAGGTAGATGATCTTCCAGCTCAAGGTGACAGATGAGACGGTTCAGGATAATTTAGGAGCTATGCATAACAGCGACTTTGGTGTATTACATAGTGACGGATGTTGAACCCTCTGTCAAAGAAGTACATACTTGATTCCCACCAAGGCTTTTTAAATACATTTGTTAGTAAATATTCTCATCTTAAATTTATAACTGACACAAGCAAAATATGTAAATAATTTTTAAATATCGATACTAGTAGAAATGTTTATTATATTTACAGTTCAAAGCGTGAATCGCGGCAATCCACTCAACATCCGTCATTATGTAATAAACCAAATTGAAGCAGATTCGCGAGAGGATGTTGGTTTGACGAGATGTTCAGGGAAAACGCCCTATCGCTGTTTTCCATGGATTATACAACGACGTGTCGACATTAGTCTTCGTCAGGTTGTAAAGCGAAAAAGCTACACTACAACAATTGGGTACAAGCAAGATATAAAGTTTATAGTGTTAAAACACGCTGGAGTCATACAAGAAACGAAGCGCCACCAGGTGCCTACAACTGCCAGTTACATTTCAACAAATCAAATTTCACATTGATACCAGCGGGCTTCAGAGTGTTGAGAGAGGCAATACGAGATTGTTCAGCAATGTGACGCTGGTTGTCTGAGTTCCCACTGGTGTTCAGCACTGCAGTAACAGAAACATGGTTTAATGTGTGGTTCATACTATTGAAATGGACCGCAACTGGTTTTTGCCTGTTGTTATTACGGATGGAACGGATGTGGTCGGAAAAACGAACGGAAATGGGTGTTTTGGTTTCACCGATGTATAAATGGCCGCACAGTTTACAAACAATAGCATAAATAACGTTCTTGCTCGTGCAAGTGAACGAAGACGTGATATAGTGTTTTCTTCCATTGGGCCGGTAATACCGTACGGAGAGTGTTAAGAACATAAGGACACGTTTTGCAACGTGGTCTCTTACAAGGTGTCATTCCGAGGGGTTCTGGCGATGGATCTTTGGCATGAACTAGGTAATCGGAAATGTTTCTTTCATGGCGCCAGGCGGTGAGAGGTGGTTTGGTGAAGATATTGTTGGTGGACTGGTGCTTGCGGAGAGTTTCAAAGTTCTTGATGATGATGTTTAGATTAGTGGGATGAAAATTGAGAGCAAGAGGGATCCTATCTTCCTGGCTAGATTTGACCGAAGATTGCAAAGCATTTTCTCTGTCAAATGCAGTAACTCGTTGAAGAGCAGAAGATGTAATGTGTTCAGGATAACCACGGCAATGGAAAAAGGAAGTCATCTCCTCTGCACGTTGATTGAAATCATCGGAGTCGCTGCAGATTCTGCGTAAGCGGTGTAGTTGGGAATATGGGATGGATTTTTTGCAGCTGTAAGGATGATTGGATGAATATTTGAGGTAGCTATGGGAATCTGTAGGTTTATAAAATATGCTTGTGGAAAGACGATCACTATCTATGGAAACTGCAATATCAAGGAAATGAATGGAGGAGTCAGATATGGTCCAGGTGAACTGAAGAGACGGTTGGAAGTTGCAAACAATTTGAATAAATTGCTCCAGGTCGGCACGAGGACCAGACATAGTACCAATGATATCATCGATGTATCTTTTGAATAAATCCGGTTTTGGACCATTGTATGCTGAGAATAGTTGTTGCTCAAAATATCCTACGCGCAAGCAGGCGTAACCCACTCCGACCTTCGAGCCCATAGCCACACCTTTAATTTGAAGGTAGTGTTGACCGTTGAACATAAAGTGATTTAGTGTAAGGACCAGTTCTGTTAGACGTAGCACGGTGGTGGTAGAGGGTGTCTGAATTTCCCGAGATCCATGAAGTACTTCAAAGCTAGAAGACCTTCATTGTTAGGGATGGATGTATAGAGTGAACATATGTCCATGGTGAAAAGAAGCTTACTCAATCCTTGGAAGTGGAAGTCCTTGAGAGTGCGGAGAGCATGGGCGGTGTCCTGTATAAATGTGGGAAGAGATTGCATAATAGGTTGGAAGATGCTGTCAATATATTCTGCTATGTGGACGGTCGGGCAGCTGTGAGCGGATATAATAGGTCTTCCGGGGTTGTCCTGCTTATGGATTTTAGGGAGCATATAAGGGAAGATGGTATGGGTGAGGAGTTAATGAGTGATTGGGCCGAAGTGGGTAGTTCTCCGTCTTCAATGAGATTATTCACTGTGCATTTGATGAGTTTCTGATAAGAGTCAGTTGGGTCTTTGTTAAGAAGTTCGTAGGTGGATTCATCTTGGAGTTGACGTAAGGCTTCGGAAATATACAAGTCCTTGGACCATACGACAACGGCACCCCCTTTGTCAGCGGATTTGATGATAATGTTCTTGTTATCACGAAGTGATTTAAGAGGCCTTTTCGGTTCTCCGGTGTAAGGTACTTGACCTACATTGATGTCATGGACTGATTTATCGATGACTTCATCAAGGATTCGGATTTGACCAGTAGGTGGAGTCCAGGAAGACGGTTCCTTCTGTAGCCTTTCAAATATATAGTTTTTTGGTCTGTTTTCGTTATTCCATTGATGAAGGACTGGTATACAGTTCGAAAGTTTTGGGAGTTGTTTGAGCCCAATATTGTTTAAGCAATATATATATATATATATATATTATATATATATATTATATATATATATATATAGTATATATATATATAATATATATATAATATGCAGACGCACAAACACATGCCATTATATTTACAAAACCAACAATTTGCAATCATGTGAACAATTACCAATTTTGATAAAAAAAATTCCCATTGGTTGGTGAATTTAGTTCTTTTACTTTATAAATCGCCATCCATCCTCGATAATAAACAAACCACATTCCAAACCATTAACAGATTGACAAGATGAAGTGTGTGTATAAACTCAGTGAGCTATTTATAATTTATACAAGAGAGAGAGAGAGAGAAAGAAAGTAGCGAGAGAGATTGAGAGTTTCGATAGTACGATACCAGCATTATCATTAACAATCCAATAGCAATGCAATATTGTTGGAATGATTACCATGTCTCCTATACGTTTTCCTATTCATACGTGTGGGGAGGCAATATCATAACCTGAGAGGCGTAAAAATATTGTCTACCTGCTGAAAAACAATTGTGTATTAAATATGCACGTGTTTAAATGTATTATTTTGACCCCGGGATTTTAGCTAATTCATTCAGTCTAAATACTTGGAACTAGTATTAGGATATATTAAATTGTATTTAAAATATTTTACATGACAATTGAATCCCAATCCACATATCCACATATGTTCTAAATATATTTAAGTAATTGATGGAATTACACACTTGTTAATGGTTGTTATACCGGTGTAGCAGCAGTGTTGCCAAATCAAAATTATTTAAAAAAAAAGTAATACAAATGTATCGGCCTATCGGTCATTTCAAAGTTAGTTTTTAGCAGATTTGTTATCGCGACCAAAATTAACTACTTTTTTCGGAAGAGGGCTGATGAATGAGCATAAAACTCTAAAATCTGTCATGGTTTATTTTCAGGCAAAAATTTGAAGAGGACACCAACATAAGCACCAGTCAACACTTGATGTTAACACGGCAAAGTTCACCAATGGGTTCCACTATTCCGACAGTGATGTACAACTCAACAGTGACTACAAATAAAAATATACTTGAAATGCTTCCCGAGGTACTTGCTTACTTAATGCTTGTAGGTTCCACTTCATCGTGTGAAAAAAAAAAAAAAAAAAAAAAAAAGAATCAGTAAAACTCCAGTTGAAATGAACTTAAATTTTTGGCCAAAAAAATTAATCTTTGATTGTATAGTTTTTTTTGGGACAGTCTGTACACACTTGTTAATGGTTGTTATACCGTTGTAGCAGCAGTGTTGCCAAATCAAAATTATTTAAAAAAAAAGTAATACAAATGTATCTGCCTATCGGTCATTTCAAGGTTAGTTTTTAGCAGATTTGTTATCGCGACCAAAATTAACTACTTTTTTCGGAAGAGGGCTGATGAATGAGCATAAAACTCTAAAATCTGTCATGGTTTATTTTCAGGCAAAAATTTGAAGAGGACACCAACATAAGCACCAGTCAACACTTGATGTTAACACGCACAGTACACCCATGGGTCCACGATTCCTACGTGATTGACAACTCAAACAGTGACTACAAATAAAAATATACTAAATCTTCCCTAGTCTTGCTTAACTTTAATGCTTGTAGGTTCCCCTTCATCGTGTGTTTTCAATTAAAGGGACATTCTTTTTCCCTTCTAGTTTTACCAGTTTGCAAGAATATTTTTTTGAAATTCAGTCGGCATAGGCCACTGTGTTAATTTAAATATCAGGGTCCCGAAATTTAACACAAAAGCGCTCATAATTTACTGCTCGTCTATACATACAAATCATCAGCTTTGTCAACGAATGAGAACGCTTCCCACAAAATATCTTATGTCCACTTATGGATTCAATGTTAAAAACCCGGCTGTTTTAAAATAGCGGTAACATTGACTTTACGTCCCCCCCCCCCGGTGGGGTATCCAACCTTTTTTTCGGGGGGGGGGGGCAAAGGTGGGCACGTAATTTCATGGGGGCAAGTATATATTAAAATTTGTTAGTATAGTGGCCTATTAAATCACTAATTTTTTAGGGGGGCAAGATTCCCCACAGGGCAGCTGCCACGTACTACCCCCCTCTGGCTACGCCACTGCCCCCAAAAACAAGTCGTTAAAACTGATTCTCGGCATGCCTTTACAGAAGAATTGAGCTTTATCAAGAGGAAACAGTCAAAAACATTCTTCTTGATATAACCACGGACCTCTACTATGGATACGGTGTTGAGTCGCCGAGTGTCCAGGAAGTGCTTTTCTACCTTGGTTGGTTATGGCGGGAAAATGTTATACACCTTGTCAAAGTTAAAGAAATTGTTATATAACAATTAGAACAGCTGTGTGGATATGTGCACCAGCAGGTGTATGCATTGTTTCCCGCCAAGGTAGAAAAACAACTTCTGTTGTTTCACTCGGCGACCAATTAACTGTGCGGACCGCCCGCTATCCATTTGTAGACACTATGAGCTAGTAATTCAATTCCCTTGGCACAATTCATTATCTTGCATTCACCACTGTCATTAGAAATATACCCCCTGATTTTGTGTATGATAATGATAACCCAAGATCACACAAGGTCCTTCATTCAATTATGTGCAAGTACAACCCACTTAACTGTGTCCTGTGGATGAGCATATTTGTAAACTCATAGTGAGAGTCATTGATAATAAAGAAGATGGAGACAAAACACATGCACCTGATAACCTCATAATAAGTTAGATTCTACAGGGTAGCACCATAATTAAGCTCTATTGCCTTGATTTGCTAATTATTTTTCAAGTACGTTTTTCTGTTTACCATTGTAGTGAAACCCCTCCATAAACTATATATTTGTCAATAATTTCAGAAATGCTATCACCCTTTCACCGCCTTACGAAACGTGGTAGTATCGTAGGTATCAGTGGTGTCCTCTTGGGGTCAAAATGTGGGCGTGGTCATTGATAAAGCAAGATTTTGTTATCAGGTGAGTTATTCGTGTAGGAAAATCGCAACATTCCGATCATCACACTCTTGGTAATAAACTCCAGATACTGATTTTGCTCATAATATTATGATTTTTGCTTGGGGATTATATTCATAATACTTGTCCGTTTATCATGATTTGGTTCAGTTATCATGGGTTGTTTTGTGGTTTACCATTCTGTCAGGTTTGCGTAACTGGTGCTTTTGAAACTAATTGTACTGACAACCAACATGCGGTTCCATGGTTTCTTTTCGAGAAGTCAATTGTCCAGAAATTCCTTGCCACATGTAATGGGCGTGCTTCACAACAAAGATGACGTACTATGCATACAATCATTGCAATGTAGAACGAATCTCAGTAGACCTGGGCCAGCCCCATCAACACAATGTTTGCTTAATTTGTGGAATTCATGTTGCGGTAGCAATTTAACAGAGCGCCGTTAGCATATGAATCATGCAACTTTTGTATCTATCTAACGGCGCAAGCCGAGGATGCTGTTCCCCATGTATCGCCAAATTTCCCTGTTTGTCATTAGTTGTGGATGTCATATGGATCCTGCTGGAATGTCTCGAGCAATCACATCAATGTAGTTAGATCAGGTCGACGACCCTTGTTTTGGCATGGTGTTAACTTCCAAACATGTAACGTCTGAGACTGCTTGATCAATCGCACATGACAGTGACCAGCAAATCGTGCCCGGCGTTGGTGCAACAGAAGATGAATTGGAGGGATATCTCCCTATATCTGTGCTTGGTCTTGGCGCACGCCATGATAATGTTTTGTACTCGCATAATGAAGCTTGGTGTAGTACCATCTAGTCTATCTCCCTGTCGCTCTTTCTTCATGGTCCGGTCCCATATAACATTATACTCTCTACCACAGAATTTCAGCTTGGTTGAATTGAGGTACAGACTGCCATAAGTGGTGTAGTTTATTGCAGGCAGTCCAAACTGGTTCCCTTTTGTGTGACAGAAAGTCTTTTCTTGCTGTCGGCAACATAGACCCGAGATACGTGAAGTCCTTTAACCGTCTTTGAGTTTTTGGCTACCATCTGTTTGTGCAGATAGTTGATGATCATTCTTTCCCATCTTCCTCATTGACAGTCATATATTCAGTTTCTTGACATTTAGATGTAGGCCGACTTTGTCTGCAGCGTTTATCTCGTGATGTAGTAATCGTGGTGCACCACATTATCAGATCAGCTGTTAGCGCTAAATTCATCTCGGGCGTCAAGGTCTGTGAGAATAACTGACTTGGTGCGTCCCCCTAGAACGCTTTGGGTTTGATGTGAGCCTGTTGTCGTTCATATGTCAAGACTCTGTCTGAGGATTTAATCAACCACGACTACAAAGAGATATAGGGAGCAGAGTATCTCCTTGGAGGATTCCAGTAGTTGTTCGGACTCCTTTTGGTCCTTCCATGGTCTGCACAAAGCTATATATGGGTTATCATACATGATGGCAATTTGGCCTTGACAGTCGCATCTGGGACACCGTAAGTTGGCGAGCATATGCAGTCATTACATCCCTGTTTACATACACCTGTCAAAGCTATGGAAAAATCTACAAACACAATGGAAGCTTTTCTTTGAAATTCTCAAGAACTCTCTATGATCCTTCTGAGGGGCAAGTATCTGAGGTAGTGTTGATCTGCCCTTTGCAAAACCGTTCTGGTTCCTCGAGAATGGCATCTATATGAGGAGTGATTCTGTGAGCAGCACGGATTGTATATCTTAGAGGGAGTGGTGACAGTGGTTCCTCTGTAGTTTTTGGGTTGTTGGGTCGCCGTTCTTTGGTATATAGGAATGATGAATGAATTTTGAAGGCAGCTGGTTGTTTCCCATGTAGGTGTTGTTACAAATTCTAACAGTGATTCTCCAACTACTTCAGGAATTTTTGTCGGGACGCAGGTGTCTTGTTGTTATTCAGTTTCTTCAGACTGAAGCTCCTCTATAGTGGAAAGGTCCATCTGGATGGGAAGAGGGTGTTTGCTATATTGGTGATTGAAGAAAGGTTCATCAAGTTTAGTGTTATTCTGAACTGGCTTGCCAAGTAGAGAACTAAAGAGCTGAAACCATGTGTCAAGTCAAGAGCGCTCTTCAGCTGTTTCGCCTTGATTCTTATCGGTGGGTGGGCCTCTTATCGGTCACTGCCTCAAGGCCTCCCAGGCAGCAGCATGCTTGTTTTCAAGATTATGCTTCAGCCTTGACTTCATATGCTCCGCGAGACCACATTGTAAGCATCATCAAGTGCATCCTTAGCAGCATCAAGGTTCGGCTTGGAGGATTCTGGTGGATTTAGTACGGTGCTTTCTGATTTTGTCGTGTGAGGCAAAGGAGTAAGTCTTGCTTCTTTCTTTCTTCGGTAGCATCTCCACTGCCAGCTCTTTTTGGCTCAGATGAGGACAAATCACGCGGACTGGAGTTCTTGTCGTCAAGCGCATCAACAAGAGTGTTTTAACCTGTTATGTACTGCTTACATATACTGCTCACAAAGCTCTGTATCCCCCACTACCTTCCCCAGTCAATTGTTTTCATGGGATATCTGGGAGGGGGGTTTACTCTGACGATAACTTATCTGGCTCTGCAAGAGACAAGTCTGTGATCAGACTTAACAGCTCCAAAAGTGTTGGGCTCTTGATTCTGAATGCTTTTTAATAATCCACTTCTTACTGACCAGAATATAGTCCAGATGGACACGTTTCTCCATTTGGGCGGCGGTGTGTCCACATTCTACCTGCTTGATTTTGGAATTGGGTATAGTGGCACAGGTTAAATTGTTTCCAATGAGTCCTTCATGTACAAATTCCATTTCTGTTAGACTCGTTGTGAACAGCGCGTCGTCATGCCCAAGCTTAGCGTTGTAATTTCCAGGGCTGTACAAGATTATGGGCTGGAACTGTAATGGTGGCAGTGGAAAGTTCAATGGTAAAAGGGAAGACAGTTTTTTTCTTCTTTCTGGATAGTCTTTTGTGGGGGCTGTAACAGCCATGACTGTTTGTTTCAGGATTTGCCCGTCATGTAAGCTTCAAGATGCGCTCATTAAAGGTGACAAGGTTGGCACATGACTGAGAGCCTTTGGTGATAAAAGAAACCCCACACTTCTGTAGCTGCATTTCTCTTGTTCTTCCCGGCAGAGGATGTAATAGTGCATATTATCCATGGATAATCTCCTGTAGTAGAGGTTCCCTGTGCACAAGCGGTGTTCTTGTATGCCAGATTAACATCGATATCATCATTGTGCTTCATGTACGAGTTCTTCTTTCTTGGCTTTGTGTGACAGTGTCCTGGACTTAAATGTGCTGATGATGAAAGCATTTGCGTCTAACAAAGGTGTCCATGCATCTTTTGTCATATCAGGTGTTTGACGTCAGTAGGCTTTGGCCCCAACCCATCATGCGTATCGGTATAGAAATGTTGACCAGTCGCCACAGACTTTAAATCGGGCTTTAACCCTGGTTCTACGTTGTAAACATTCCTCTTGTCAATTAGCTTAAAGTAGCGGGATCTCCGCCAGGTCTCGCAAGGTCTCCAGCACCCTTTTTCTGTATTTTTTTGTCTACAATATTCCACTATTGCAATTTCCTAGAAACCTCTGTAATCGTTGTTTGAAATCCGATACCCTCCAAGATTCGTATATTTGAAAAATGAGTTTTTACTTATAGTAGATTTCAATTACGTGTGAGACTCCTTACATATTCTGACTTGTTGATATTGATATGGGGTTGCAATCCCCGGCCATGCTGAAACTTGGCCTTTGTTGCCATTACAAACATATTGGTGAGCATGGTACAAAGTCCTGTACGAAATCGGGTCTTACTGAAAACTGATTTCTTCCGTTACACAAATGTCTGTTAAAAAGAATGAAGGACACATGCTATTGTTTGCTCTCGGATGTCAAACCCGTTTTGCGCTAGTCTCTTAATACAAGGTTGGTCCTCTTTTTGATGACCAAATAAAAACTTAGTTGTGTTATGTGTGCATCCCATTGCTGGGATAACGAATGGTATTTGCAGTGTCAAAGGTGTAAGTTATGTTCAAATAACTACGTTTAATGAAATAAATGCTGGTGTTTTCATCCTGATACTTGAATTGAAACATCCATCTATCTTAGATCTGAAATAATGTATTTTAGGTCAACATTCATTTAAAGCTACATTACTGTATGAGTATCATAAACTTTTTTACGCGTGGCTGTTAAAATAATTCCTCTCACGGTGAATGGGCAGACCTAAAACATTTACCTAGGTCTCCTTTATTTTGGAAATCTCTCTATAATCCTGTTGATTGTACACCTACACTACACCATTACATTTTTCTTTCATTTGGAATAATTTTCAGATTTAATCTGGCTCCAACGATAGGATATGAAGTCGATGTAGGCAACAAAACTAATATGACAACTATGAATCCGTCTGTCGTCTTGACACGTTACGATGTTTTTGAAGATTTTGGTTATGAATTCAACCTTTCCTTTCTTCTTAATTTGGTTATGTGCACGAATCTGAATTGCATTTTATATAATATATATATATATATGCGTATAGGTGCTTCTACGTAGCTAATTGGCTGTCACATACTAGTGATTATATCTGAGAAGGTCAAAACAGTAAACGTAGCAACTTTGAAACATTTTTTAATTACTAAGCTTTCGTCAATTGACCTTCATCAGAGATCCGTGTTGAAACACATAAGGAAAAAACTGCCGTTTTTCTTATCCTACGTAATCCGTTATCCCTTAACTATCTAACTGGATACTGTCTAAGAAAAACGCCGTTTTTTCCTTATGTTTCAACACGGATCTCTGATGAAGTAAATTGACCGAACGCCCCCCCTTAGTAATAAAAATGGTTTCAAAGTTGCAACGTTCTACTGTTTGACCTTTCTCACGAATATATATATAATATATATATATATAATATATATATATATAATATATATATATATATATATATATACTATATATATATATATATATATATATATATATATATATATATATATATATAATACAAACAATTTACTTGTACTGCAAATGTTACATAATCAATATATGGCGATATCTTGTAAAATCCACACAACGCAAAACAGTCATTTTTCACAAGATCTAATAATTTTAAAAGAGCGTACTGTATTTTAAACGGACTGAAATTACAAGAGTGGCTTTTGGGCACTGTGTTAAGAACTTTTGGTCATAACATTGTTGCGGTATCTCACGGATACCAAAGTCAGAAGCAACCTTTAACACAAACAGATGAACCTTGTGCACAAATGATCTAAATTTTTTGTAAACACAGAGATTTATTATAATTTTTATCAATTTGATTGGTTCAAGAATCTGCAGTTTCAATTACAATAGTGAATTAGTATCAACAGTTAAAGGCTGATTCAGAGATTTCAAAATATAAATTTCTTGTGTAATAATTTTGACAACATCAACTCGAACTAAAGATGGTCAACGAAAAATGCATAAATCCAAAGTTTGAGAGAATCGGGATTTTTCGTTTTCATGCAGTAAAACAGTACGTTAAGTATTACGTGCCATAGGATACTATGTATAACAAAAATTCCGGAATTTTATAACAAAGTTGTGATTTTCTATATGAAGGACTTCGATTTGACTTGCTATTTCACAAAGTTATTAGTATATGTACAAGCCGTATGTATATCAAAAACATGATTATTTGAACTTGACGGCGCCCTGCGGGAAATCTCCGAGTAAGCTTGTAAGTTCAAACGATATGTCCTTACGGCGAAGATTTCGAAATGGCCGCTCGCCTTTATAATTATATTTCCACAAGAAAGGTCCATGGGAATCCTCTTCAGAAATTAAATTCCTTTTTCGAACCATTCCTGAAGATAAATTTGTCCAGCAGTTCAAAACGACGGGGTTCTATATGTACAACAACATTCCGCAGTCCAAGTGTTACCACAAAGTCTTCTGTCGCAAATTTCCAATTTTAGAACCACAAATTGGAATCCTTTTTATTTCAAAAACTGAAGGTCTTTTGGCTGGAAAGATGAGAGCAGACAGTAGCTTTCAATCTCATGTAGTATCAAAATCTATACTGATACTGCACAGATCTACCAACATCGCAGGTCAGATCAAAACTTTACTACTGGCTACTGACTACACTGGCAATCTTCTCTAATATCTATCACTATTTATGTTTTCCAGCTAGTTTCCCAAATCTAAAAACAAGCTATTACAGTAGCATCGTGCAGAAACATAGCCTAACACTGTCCAATTAGATCTCACAATGTCTTTATCCAATAGAAAAGTTAAATGATGACATCGTTGGAAACTACCTATGATGTAACATTGCTTGCAACATACTGAAAATCCCAAGCAATTTATAGTATCTTTTCTAAAATGATCTCTAAACATAAACACATTGAATCATTATCAATATAGCACTAGGAGAATTCCATTTCTTCGCTTGCATGATGAAGTACTTTACTTTCTCTGCTAATAATAATAATGTCCATTTAAAACTCACGTATCCGCCCTTCGGGACCTCACTGTGAGCGAATTGCCAATTATTACGCTGCCATCAGGAAATCGTTACAATAACTTTGCTTCATCTAGGTGGCAGCTGGCTAAGTGCACAATGCTATCAGTACTTGGACTGTAATATCACCATAACAGCTCACCATTGTCGCTTGGTTCTACCAGGCATTGTACTAAGTTTGCTTACCCTTGTCACAACACGTTGGCCACGGCGCGGGGCTGACACTCACGATTTAACGGTCTAATGATCACGAGTCCTACGCTTTTCCACTGACCATACGTGCTGGGATCCTTTCTCAAAAGTTACAAGAAATACAAAATTTATTTAAAAATGAGGATACAATAACAACATTTAATAAAAACAACAGAGTAAAAAATTTGGAACTAACTTTTTGAGAACATGTACTGAAAAATCTGGGACTATAGATTATTAATCGCAGGAAAAATAAAAGGAATGGTGCTGTAAGATCGTCTGGTTTTGAGCGCATCTTCGATTGCCTGTTATAACTTACAGGGTGTCTCAGAAGAACGTTACCCTCCAAAAACGGAACTTTTTGCGTACTTAACTAATGATTTCCTTGTCTTAGCTTATATTATAAGACTATATACTTTTTTCGAACATATGGTGAAAACGGAAAGGAAAACGGTGGAGAAAATACCAAACAATTCCTATTGTGTTTTTCACATAAAAATGATGCAACCTATTTGGTCCCGGCTAGCTTAGCATAAGAAACATGTATTGGAATTCTTCTTGAATTGAGCACATAAGTCGGGTATGTGATGATTCTAGAAGTATTGTTCAGTTCTCTACACATTGCAGTCCCGGATTGCAGCAATATTTGAGGCTAATCGTCCCGCATCTCTCTTGCACCTATTTAAGAATCTTGCTATCTCCTCCAAAATTTGCTCTGTTTCTTCTTGATTGGCCATCTTACTACGGACCCTACTTTGAGGAAAGACGTTTACCCCATTCAACGCTGACTGCAACTAAACTTTGTGCTTCTATATTTTCTTGTCATTATTTTTTCTCTCCTGGTGAATTGCGGTCGTGGCAATATTTTTAGTATGCCAATAGCAGTTTAGAGAGAGCGATAGAGAATTGGAGATGTGTACTTATGCGACAGATATTGTGTAATCTGCAGATGACAAATAAATTACAATTCTCGATGCTTCTTAGGTCATTAAAGTGAAAAATTGATAAATCTAACGACTACAGGTGCCTCAAATGTCTAAAATTCGCAATACATGTTACTCTGCTCTTGGGGCTAGCCGTGGACACAAGCATATTTGGCAAAAATGCATTTTGAAGGACATTGTCATTTGTTTGTTATTTTTTCATTTTTTTTCAACTGTTTTCTTTCTTGTTTTCACCATATGTTCGAAAAGTATGAAAATTTCCTATAGAGAAGGCTAAAAACAAGCGGTAAGAATAATACGAAGGAGGAAAAAAGTTTGGGCAGTTTCTGGAGGGTAGCGTCCTTTCTGAGACACCCTGTAGAGTAGAACGGATAAAAACCCACATTCCTGTAATGAAGCAGGACATCATGCTCCTAATCACAATGTTTTGTGAGTGTGTGCGGACTCTTCTTCATGAAAACAATTGTTATAAGTTGGTATTTTTTTGTAAATTATCTTAAAGGGGAACTATGGATCTTTTCTCTGAAGGAAAGAGGATGGAAATTAATTTCTTTATAATGGTAGAGAGGCGAGATCCGAGAGAGGTTGCTCTCTTCTCCAAACGCTATCGTAATACAATAAATATTCAATGCCCAGTGAATTCGATATTTGACTTCTAGAAGGATTATGTGCCCGAAATAATGGAATGATGCACCGCTAGTGCATTATGGACAACATGAGAAGCTTTATATGGCATCTTTCTCCTATGTCCCATATCTTCTATTCCAGGGGGCGCGTCAGCATTCCAGTATTTCAGGCATGATTACATTGATAAACAAATATTTGATTGCCAATTATGAAATAATTGGACAAAATAAAAGGCCCGCTTTGTTGGGTATAAGTTTGGGCTTATCTCAGTGTCGATACATTTAGCCGAATTCATCAGTATTTTAATATCACACCGATCATGTAGTCATTACTTACATTGTCAAATCTAATTTCTTCTTCCTTTTGATTGAAGGTATAAAAACTTGAAGACTCCCGAGAACCTCACCAACTTTACTCGCAGGCTGAGTGAACAGAAAGGCTTCGTGTGGACGCCAGTTTTTGGGTTCAAGGGCTACTACAAGAACACCTTGAAAGCGATAAAGAAGGTCAACGGTTCGAATCCAAAGTTGACATTCATCATACAGGACACAACTCATTTCATAGCTTTTAGGTCATTTTGGAAACAATATGGAATCAAGAAAATGTCATCGACAGGTTTTTATTTTGTTACCTCCGCCCTTACTTTATGTAATAATGTGCATGTATACGGATTCTGGCCCTTTAAAACTTCTCCCCAAGGAGACTCCTTATCGTATCACTATTTCGATGAAATTAAACCAAAACTTCACGACATGTCTTTAGAATTTAAAGTGATCTTTTCAATGCATCACTTTGGTTTGGCTAAAGTTGCATGTTGGAAATTGTACGGATGTGCGGTAGTGTATTCTAAGACATTACATGACAGATATTAAAATCAAAACAAACAAACAAACAAGCAGTACTAAATAAGTTTTAAAAGTAAAGATATCTATTTTACACATTGTAAAAACTGAGGTATTTCAAATGTTGTTAAACAATTCATTCGGGACAGTATCCTCCCGGGAGGGGACACTTGCATATGAAAAGGATATGAAAGTGTAAGGCTGTGGCGCTTCCAACCCAGGGGTATTCAGTGACAGAAAACTTCAAAAAGGAGTCTCTGGGTGAGAGACAGCCAAATTACCCAATATACGTTTTTTTTTGGGGGGTGACACATTTGCAATATTGTCCAAAAAAATGGCGTCTTTGCATTAAATTTTTGCAAAATTTTCTAAAAAATAGAGGTCTTTGGGTGAAATTTGCATAAATTTCCACCCCAAAATAGGGTCTTTAGGTGACAGTGGTAAAATTTTCAAAAACTGTCTTTGGGTGAAATTTTCCAAAAATATGGGGTCATTGGGTGACAACGATGCTGAAAATGTGGGTCTTAACAGCCTTACATATACGCGTCACCTCCAAAATGGGAGTGCCCCTCCGCCTCCTCCCCGAGTATCCTCAGAATCAATGGCGTTGGTACGTTTTCTTAGATTGTTTTTAAAGATTATGTGTGCTATTTCTCGAATTTCTGACCCAAGACTACACATGCTTACACCCATTTGAATTTTATTGCTGATTACAATATGATAATGGGAAATGGTATTTTGAAATTCTAACAATGAACAAAATGGATTTGTCAAATCTTCGCACGTAGAGGAATATTAAGTTTGACACTAAGGGTTTAGTGAAAGAAACCACAAAGCTTTCCTGTGTATGCTCCCTTGCGTAAGGGTGTCAGCATGTCAGGGCATCACCTTATTGAAACACTTGAATGGCTTCCACCTCTGTCAAAACCCAATCTGCAAAGTTTCGCGCAGATATACAAACCGTTTTTGTGTGGGTGAGACTAAAAACGTGATTTTGATTATAGACACAATAAAATAATATTGGTCGACCAAAATGGACACATTTTCGCTCATAAATTCCAAACCAACAATCGTTTGCCGTAAGAATTCAACAGAGTACATGAGAAAAGAGTAGCTTTCTGCAGATACCAAAATTTTGACCACTTCCGGACAAATCAGGGGTTTGGGGACGAGGCTATTAGCGATCCGACCATGGCCCTTTAACATGTTGAATTTTGGAATACAATATGATTTTGCCGAAACTTGATTCAATCAGACTTGGTGAAGTGTGGGGACTGCGGAACCCGGTGTAGAAGGAGATTAGTCCTGGGGGGGGAAAAAATTCATAGCCTTCAAACGGTGAATAATTGGGCACGCAATTCAGTCGACTTTCATATAGGCTAGCGGGCACGATCTCATAGCGTTTTACAAGGTGAGCACACCCCTTAAAGACATAATTTTGTTTAAAAACAACTTGTCTAAAATTATCAAAATCAGTTCTACGAGTGTTCTCACTTCTAGTATGGCACCATTTTCGTGAAAATGATATAAATTTATCTCCTTTTCCCTGAATATCAGTGACCAAGCGATGGGTACACACGTTCCATGACTCAGCAAATAATGTGCTATTGATAAGTAAATCCGCCGTTATGAATAGTTGGATGACTAGGACAACGGACTTAAGATTCTTAGGACTGCCAAAACCATTGTATTTTCCATGACGGTTTAAAGTGGGAGGTTGAATAACTTTGCTCGTATATTTCATCATTTTATTCAAAAGGAACACGAAGATGAGTGTAAAAAATCATGAAAGAAGTTTGGATTGGCAAGCTATGACTAACATCTTGGTGCAGAAACCAAAACCCATAACTAATCATATTAATATTGGAAACCTCTTTTCTATTCAATTAAAAGTTTTGTTCGGCACGGTTCACCTGCATCTCATTAGGTGAATGATTTTCGAGTTCTTGCTAGAAATCAATAATTGCATAGAAAAGGGGTTATGCGCGCAATTTAGAGGTTTGTTCTGCCCACCAAGATGTTAGGTCCAAGTTTGCCAACAAGTTTTTACTCATTAGCTTTGTTCACCTTATTTTTCCCTTTCAAATAAAGGATGAATATAGGGTCAAAAAAATGAACACACACCAGAGAACATAACTTTATTTATCGGTTGAAAGGAGGACGGGGTAATTTGTGTTCACGTCATGAAAAATAGCTTAATCTCTAAATCGGGGTGGGTATAGCACATGCAATATATTCAGTTTTGCGGGTTAATCCAATGGACTCTCAGTCCATATGAAAAGGAATCTGGGAAGGTTTTGGTCTTCTACCATACCTAATATTACTTATCAGAGCCCCCCATTATGTGTTGGAGTCAATGAATCATGGTATACCACCAAGTCACTGATATTCAGTGCATAAATTGGATGACCAGTAAATTCATTTTCTCGAGAATGTGACATACTAGACGTGAGAACACACGTAGAAACTATTTCTGTATTCGGAAGAATTATGTACTTCCCAGGGGTGCGCCACCTTGGTCCTTATCCGAGCATCTTTTTCGCTTTGGCATCATGACCTATTACGAAACATTAGTTTCACACGTTATTCCGTTGTCGTCTATGGAGCCCGGACTATAGCTCTGGGTGTATCTCCTTCACACCGGGCTATTTTCACCAAGTCGTCTAATATTGCTAATTGCATGCGAAAATCAGTAAATCACGGTCAATGTTTGAGATTTGGGGAATAATTCATGCTTTTGTCGATGTGGTTTGAATTAGGGACTCGCGCATGTGAAATTAAATATTCATCGCATATGGGAATTTTTTTTCGGTGAATAACATGTAAGCTGGCTTAGGTTAACTTTGATTTTTTTGTCGGACTACAGATATGGAGTGGCAATACCTTGGTAGTTCTTAAAACACCAGTTCTGCAATTCGATATTGGTATGAAGAAACTTCATTACAATATTCCATTTTTTACAGGTTCCGTGATCGTGGCATGGTTGTGTCGAGGATGTGTAGAAATTTTACTTATTGAAACCAATTTATATGACAAAAAAATCAAAATTACTGTTTTATATCTATGTGTAAGAAATCTATTGTTCTCACGGTTACCTTTTTAGCAATTGCTGAAGACTTTATGATGAAATCTATTTTCAAAACTATTAAAGGGAGCAGCATACAATACAATGGATATAATTATTTTGTGTCATTCTATCTTCAAATGATATCGATGTTATGAAAAATACAATCTGTTTTTGGAAAAAGTAAGAAAAAAAATCTTCCCTTTTTAAGCCATTTGATATTTATTTTAATTTATTCGGAATGATTTTTTTTTCATACCAAAAACTAGCACTTCAAGGTACATTTGCCTTTTGATTCCTGGAATCACTATTTCTAATGTTCTATATAGAAATGTGTACTTCAAATTATGTACAATCATCTACCAATGTATTAATGGCTTTTCTCCAGCATATCTGCAAAATAACATTCACAAGTATACTACTCCCAGCTCCATTTGCAAACTTCGGTCTGCTGCTGATACTACAAGACTAAAAATCCCTTTCACAAGAAGATCTATTGGCGACAATGCCTTTACAACATACGGCCCACGTATATGGAACTCATTACCTCGTGATATCAAGGAAGCACCCTCACTGAGTATTTTTTTTTAAAAACATCTCATCTTATTCATATCCAAATTAATTTCTGTTTCTTTGGCTTGGTAATACCTTTCCTCTCCTTTTTACCTGCCTTTGGTAGTAGTATGTTCATAGCGCCTAGAGCTTTATAAATAGGCGCTTTACAAATCTATGTATGTAGTCAAAACAGCCCATTTTTAAATATGAAATATATTTCTTTCTTCATTTTGGGATTCCGCTCTTTTTACTCACCCGTGACATAAAAACAGCTTCACGGTATTTACACTCCTGGTCATAATTTATTGGTCATAACGCCAACATGCAACCAGGATATTGTGACTCAGAGTATTATAGCAAATAGCATTTTCAAAATGCACTTCTACCATGGAATAGTCTTGTACTGGCCATTCATCACTGGTACAGGGGCGTAACCAGACCTGAGCCTCCGGGGGCAGACTCAAGAGTTTGTCCGATTTTTCAGACGTCAATTTTTCCGGCTCGCTGCGCTCGCCGGGTAGACCCATATTTTTTTTCAGTCGGTTCAAAATTCTGAAGGGGGACACAAGGCAAGTCGGAGAAACCTTCTCCCTTCCCTTTCTCTGCTTCCCTCTTCTTTTCCTCTTCTTCCCCTCTTCCCTCTCTTTTTTCCTTTCTCTTCTCTTTCCCCTCTTTTACTTCTCTTCTTGTTCCATTTCTTCTTCTCTCTTCCTCTTTCTGTCTCTTTTATCTTCTCCCCTTTCTTCCTTCCCATTTTTGCTCCTTCCGTTTTTTGGTGAGGGGGGAAGCTTGACCCCCCACTGGTTACGCCGCTGCATGGTCAGACCGCTAGCAATCTGGAAGACCATACTCTGCGAATTACGTTGTGCCTAATCAAAGTGCCTGTTCGTCAATGTGAAAAAAAATAATGTAGCTCCTTAGCATTCTTAACTGCATTCAAATGCGCATTTGATAAAGATCTAACACGGAAAAAAAACCCGACCTCGTTTTTTGTGGTGTATACGTCGATTTTCCTCTAGGGATATTCTGGTCCGGTCGCAAGTTGTGTGAATATTTGGAAACTCAATGCCAGCAACTGGCGTGAAACTTACTATTGATGTCTCCAAAGGTAATCGTCACGCCAGGGAGAACATGTAAAAAGCCCGGAGTTGACATGAATCATGCAGCAGAATTCCAATTTGGGACATCACACACCGACAGAATCAGCAATATATTAGATAATAATTATATATATAGTATAATATATATAATATATAGATAGATATAATATAGATAATATATATTATATATATATATACTATATATATATATATAGTATAAATGTAGAGCAGAGAGAATGACAGTCAACGTTTTTTTGCCAACTGCAGTTCATATCATAAGGTGCAGAGTGTCTCCTTCTACAAAAAAAGGAAACATGTAAACAAGCGAAACTGTATTGCGTTGGTGTGCGTACGGAAACTTTATGCCGTGAGCCTGATACCAATGCGTAATAAGTTACGCTGAGAGTGATTACGCATTATAACTTAATACCGGAGATAAAATAAGATACAATAGTAAATATACAAATTACATACACATGTTTAAGGAACACCCGGCACGAATAATATAAACATATACACTATAAAAAGAATTATTGGACCACATATCGAGTGGTTTATAGAAAAACGGAAGTATATAACCCTAACAACGAATTAAAACCATCTGTCTGACCATGTGCTATTTAAAAAGCGCGCTAGTCGGTATAACGTGTTATGCGATGCGACCGGCACGTTTAGGTAACAGCATAGGAAAGAACATTATGAAAGCATCATGAGTGAAGATGTATGACGCTAATGTGCGCGTTCCGAGCGCCATAACACAAATACATATCCATATACAGTTAGCGCGAAGTTCAAAAGCGCGTGGTCAGGGACAAAATGCTTTTTTTTTTTAATTCGTTGTATGGTTATATATTC
>JAMKCH010005266.1:0-65128 GCA_023653785.1 Ophioderma brevispina | reverse complement strand
AGCCTCACGCTGCGCAGTAAGGAGTCTCATGGTAATAGTCGGTGAGCAATTTGTTCGGGGGAGAAAATGGATACCTTCACTTAAATACGTAAGCCTTGAATGGCTTGACACCGATTTCAAAAATTAAAATTATGTGAAAGCTGATTAAACAGTCTATCTAACACAGGAATTAATTTGGGTTAATCCGTTAAGTTTTCTTCATAAAAAAATCCCTCATTTGGTTGTACTTTTTTCTTTCTGACTCAACCCGTACCCATTACAACACCCCCTTTTAAAGCAATACAGCACCTTTTTTGAATAGCGCCCCCATTTTTCACAATTTGAGATTTTTGCACAGGTGTTGGTAATTGTCTAGTAAACTCTACCTTGCCAAACGGTAATGCTCGAAATGCATATTTTTTCATAAAAGCCAATTTTGTAATTATAATCGGGATCCCCCATTTTAATTTACAACACAAACAGTAAATGCCAAAATTATGTCCGTCCATTGTGAAAATAGTGGCCACTTTCAGAATGACCTAAACTTGACTTACCTGAACCACCTAAACAACTAATGGATGAGCGCAGACCAGACGCACATAGCACATTGTTCCATATGGAAGGCCCGTTTTCCTTTCCAGCAAGCCCGTTTGAATATTATTGGGATCTCTGATATCAAGTAATCCTAATTTACAAATTTCCTTCTTTTGCAATACATAGCGACATGTTCAAGCTTTAAACCATTCACAGGTATATTTTATGTAGCCAGTTACCAATGCAACTGTACCAAACATTGTTTTTTTTTTATTTAAATTGGTGGCACTCTTAAAAAAAGTGCTGTTATTGGATTTTTATAAATTCAACTCAAGTTCATGTGAACACTACATGGCAGCAAGGGATAATGAGTCCCTCCCACAAAGTGCACCATTTTTGGGAAATTTTGCCTCAAGGTCATGTGATCCCACAAAAATCCTACTCCAATGCATAATACCCCTGACTTTTAAACAACTCATTTAGCCCACAAAGCACTAATTAATGTAGGGAAATTCTAATCATGATCATAATGTTTTGGTGCCCTTAACTTCTTGAGCACTTTTTATTCCTTAGTACTTACTGTGTTTAGTACAGTACAGTTAAAGCCACATTAAAATGCAGTATGGGATTGGTTCAAAAAAACCCCCTCTGACATGGCAGCTGGTAAAGCTTCTTGCACATAGTATTTAATGCCCATTTAACTCTTAGTAATACCTTCTATGAATCACCTCTACTTGGGCTCTTCCCAGAAAAAAAGCCCCCCCCCCCCCCCCCCCATAGAGGGCACCAGAATTCCAAACTTTTTGTCACTTTTGAACAGGAATTCCAGAATTTAATGTCTTATACATGGTGGGAATTCCACCCATTTTAAAAGTAGTGTATATAGGGTGACGGAATTCCACTGTTTTTTACGATTTTCAGAGGAAAATTCCGAAAAAAAAACAATATTTTCAACACCTTCTATACCCCTAACCATAATCATCTGGGAATTCCACGTTTTTTTACATTTGTAATCTAGGAATTCCTGGAATTTACGGAAGGTAGTGTCTGGAATTCCTGGTAATTTATGGAAGGTAGCTTCTGGAATTCCAGATAATTCATGGAAGGATAGCCAGGAATTCCAGATATTTTGTGAACAAAAAATGTTGCCCTCTATAGGGGGGGGGCATTTTTTTTCTGGAATAGCCCATTGCTGACTATCTATTGAGCCTGAAGCTGAAGTATCAAGGGAGAGGGAGAGAGGCTATACAGTTTCACCACACCACAAATTTTAAGCAGTCGATATTGGTTTTATGTAGGAGTAATAGATCCTTGCTAGTACTTCTAGGGCCATTTCTACTAGTCACATGTAGAATTTAATTGGTGGAGACAAAAAATAAACCTTCATGGTCTCTGTAAAACAGCTGCCTGTCTCATTTTTCTTTATTGTCTTCTTTTTTCTCTGACTCCACTTGCTGTGTCCATTTGGGCCATACGGCCTTAGTGCAAACACTATCAATCCTTGCTCTGCTTGATTGCTGCAACTCCTGCATATGGCTGCATGCATCACATAAGAGGAAGAAGATGATCTTCTATCTCCTTCCACACCACTTCCATTACAAAATCTACTGGATTCCTCCTGCTCTCAATGTATGTTTGTCCATTTGATTGAATGTCATGCAGTGGTAGGTCAGAGGTAATGTTGATTGTTGAGAGATCTGTTGATGTCCTGGAGATTAACGAATGAAATAATAGAGAATTAAATCTTGCTATCACAATCAGAAGATCAGATGAGACAGGTTTGAAATTGCTCATTTGAAAGCCCTGGAAATATATTTATAATTTTTGTTTCTAAAACAAGCGAAAACACACACACACACTCTCATTCATCATCCACATCTCGTGACGTCATCTCTAATTAAAACCTTAAAGGAGCACCGTACTAAGAATAACTTATAAAATATACACTATTAAAATAATTATTGAACACATATCGAGTGGTTTCATGGAAAAACGGAATTATACTAACCATAAAAATGAATAAAAACATTTTGTCTGACCATGCGCTATTTGAATTTCGCGCTAGTGTATATGGGATACGTATACGTGTTATGCAATACCGACGGCACAGTAGTGTAATACACCTTCACACGTGACGCTTTCATAATGTGTATTTACTATGGCATGTGTGACACAAATGTGCCGACCGTATAGCTTAACACGTTATACAATAGCGTGAATTTTAATAGCACATGGTCAGACTAGATAGTTTTAATTCATTGTTATGGTTAATATAATTTTGTTTTTCGATGAAACCACTTGATATGTGGTCAATAATTATTTTACAGAGTATATTGTATAATATTATTTGTTGTACGGGTTCTCCTTTAAGATCAAGATCCACAATATCACAACCCAGATGAAAGGTGATGGTATCACCTGCAGCGTCCGTTGCTCCGAGTAAGTTGAACTTTCTCTGGTTGTTTGAATCAAATTACTCTTTCGAACACACACAAAATGTTTTTAGGTTGAAAATCTGAAGTTATATTCTAATTTAGGGATACTTCTATACTGTTACACTCAGTAAAAAAATACAGAAAATATTGTTTTAATTAAAAAATTATGCATATAAAAGTAGATAAAAATGTTGGAAACACTGTTGGAGCTTAATTTTATAAGAAATTATAGATGCAGAAAAACTTTGAGTGTGTTCATAATTTAGAAATATGACCACAAAGTTTGTATTTCACTAGTAATTTGAGATGGTAGGTTATAAATCCAGCAATTCAAACAATCTGATCTTCACGAATGTTTGAAGTCATTTTGATGTTGCTATTTTTTCATTTATCCTACCTAAAATACAATGATTACAAAAAGAGCACAGTGACATAGTTGAGAGTGACTAATTGAACACCTGTCCATGTCTCTAGTCTGGCTCATCACTTCTTGAAAAAGGGAGATGCCTTGGCTTATGAGAAAATAAGATGGGCAGTGTCAATATATAGACAATTCCTCCATCTTGACCAGTCTTTGACCCATCCCGCTTAAATGTTCACTGCAACCAATACGGTAGTCGAACATTTCTCATATACATCAGGTTTTACATGCACCTAACCTTATTTTCGGAATTACCATGCAAGGTCCACTTTGCATAAAAACACACTGGTGGGTGGGAGACAATGCATAATCATTATAATTACTAATTGGGAGTGCATTCTGGAAAACTAATTGGGAGTACAATGTGGAAAACTAATTTGGGAGTGCATTGTGGAAAACTAATTGCTGCTAACCGCATGTTGGTAATTACTCATTTACGTAGTCACTATTGTATCCGACATTTGTAATCAACTTCTTTAAATTGATGCACAGTACAATGTGTCCATTCTGGTCTTGAAAGAACTTTCATTAAGGTGGAAGGACTGAAGAGAGTTTGAAGTTCTGATCATAATTACTGACCTAGAGTACCAAGTAGTTTCGAGAGAGTAGGGTTTTGTAAAAATCAATAATAACCTAACAAAATGTATTGGGGTAGGTATGGTGAGGCTCTTATACTGACAGATTTTGATGTAAAATACATATTTTTCTCATTGTCGTCCTGATATTTGAGCCCTCAATTCCATTTCATTCCCAAGATATAAACAAAAAACGCTGTTTTAATGGTTAACCATCAATATTAGCACAGTATTGAATAGGGCTTTGCAATATGCATTATTGCTTCTACCATCAAAACCGCAAGTTTGTTTCCCACGGTACTTGATGGGGCGTATGTGCAAGTGCCAGGTTCTCATATCAAGTAGAGAACACAGCAGACATAAATCGGAACAAGCACCTTTAATTGCATCTTAATTTGTGTAGCCTGCAAGAAAATTTACCAACAATGGTGACTTTGGGAGCTTGTGGGCTATGGGGGTTGAAGGTAGACAGGACAGTAAGGGTGAGTTCATACTTCATCAGCAGACGTCTGCCTTTCAAACATGCTTTGCACATTGGACGTATAAATACACATTGGTTAAAAAGCATGTGCAAAAGGCCAGCATCGGCTGATCTATTTCAATTTTGTATGAACCCACCATAACTCTCTTGGAATGAGTTCAAAGAGCACAGAGCATTTTTGGTCTCTTGTGCATTTATAACAAACTCCTGAATCTATATAACCATTTCAAAATGAGTTAACAAAATAGCACCTCAAATACCCACAACAATTACGCGACATCCCTGTAAAAGATGTACTGGGATATAAATTTAATGCAGGCTCAAACCACAAGGCAGCTATTGAGGTCCAAACAGGATGCCGTGCACCAATTGTGCCCTTTGACTTGACCTTGGTGCCCTCACTTTCAAAGCATTCTGTATTCAGTCCTAGAAAAAGAAAAGGCATACAAGGCAAGATGGCAATTAAAGGGTCCAGGTTGGCAATGACACAGAAAGCATCAAAATGCTATTGGAAAGGTCTGTACTGAAGCCAGCTATCTATGTAACAAATATGCTGCTTGTCCTAGAGAAAGAAAAATACAATTTCTTAAAGATCAAGAGACGATCTTGAAAAAGTTGAACAGTGTTGATGGACAATATCCAATACATCAAGCCCATTTGATGTGTCAAGCACGCGCTTCTCCATTCCATGCCAGTTTGAATCTTTTGATAAACTTTCAAATCCTATGTGAAGATCTTGCTCCTGACTTAGAAATTCCTCAAGGGTGTGTAATCAAGTCACATGAGTCATGTGAATGTCTGGAAACTCTAGTACCCTCCTGAACCATATCTGGACTTTGATGAGATGGAATTAAGTGATGAAGACTTCGAGACATGGACTGGTGGTCTCGTATGCAGTTGAAAGAGATGGAAAGACATCTGAGCAATCTGAGAACATCAAATGACCGGAGCATCAGATCGCATTAGCGATGTTTTGGATAAAGTTGAAGACATATCTCTCCTTCCAAGAGATCGCAGTTGTTCAATATGGACAGAGAATCTGGGAGGAAATTGGTAGCCAATGCTGTTCAAGCTGTGGTAGAAGAACTGAATAAAACCTTTGTACCATGCCATCACTCATTAAACCATGATTGATTAGAGTACTGTTATCTAATCCACATTTGGGAAGAACAAGGTAACAACAATTTGGGATGGAACTTATTATTATATTAAATAAATTGAAGACTATGAACTGGCCCGAAGAACCTACTCTGGACACAAAAACCAACTGTTGATGAAGTTTATATCAGTGGTGCTTCCTGATGGCTATGTGTTGGAAATATTTGGTCCATATGAATGACGGTAAAAATAATGATGCCGGCATGACCAAACATATAATGGCAACTCAACAGGACCTCATGAATTGGATGGAAGACAATGATGTTGCAATCCTAGACCGTGGTTTTAGAGATGTACTGGAAGCTTGTTGACTGCTTGTTAATTTTTTTGTTTGTTTTGTTGTTTGTTCATTTTTTGTTTGGTTGTTTTTGTTTGTTTTTTGGTAAGGACTTTATATTACTGGTTCTTGGTCTGTGCTACTTTCTAATTTTCTTATGTGACATTAAAATGAATTATGTTCAGCAAAGCCAGTTGAGCAAATGGTGATAGCATAACCTGCTCAGGTAAAACATGGCAATACAATTGCATCTCCAGCTCGCTCTCCTTCCACCACCGTGACCATGGGTACCATCCTGTAGGCAAACTGGTTTGACTGATATAAGATTTCTTGGCATAAAATGAGCATGATGTTTATGCAAATCCTTAACAATGGAGGGAGACCCAAGCCTTCACAAAGAAGAGAGATGATACAGATAATTGTCAACAATGTAACAACAGGGTACCCAGCACTAAAAAGCAACATCTGACACCCATTGCAAAGAAAATAGTATTTGAGTATCCCCAAGCTTTCAAGGACACAATAGGTGGTCAGGTTGTTGGAACAGGGTATGACTTCAACTTAAAAAGCTTAAATGTTAAAGCACAGAATGTGCATAGGGGCACCAACTCCAAAGCAAAAAAAAGGTTTACCAGTTGATGAAGAACTGCACAAAAAACAGTCCACGTCAACAGACGGCTATGGTTGCATCAGTCGCATAAGTAATCCAGAGCTGGCATAAGGAGAGGAAGATGAACAGCTGAAACTGAAAGAGATGAGAACCGCTTTCCAACAGGGGAGTCCTCTTAAGACTTAAGGTGGACACCACGCAGAAGGCATACACCTTGCAAAGGTGGGATATAGTGGCTAAGCAGCGCACAATTGTGGAACTACAACTAGAGTGGGTCTGTCTCTTTGAAGAGGGTATGATGATCATTCATTTTGAGCAACTACTCAGTATGAAAATTAGAAAAAATCTTGAGAAGTCTTACGAAACCAAGGGGGAGCAAATATTATTATGAGATTGGGGTAGGGGAGAAAAGGATTAAACTCAAACATCATCATCATTACACCACTGGGTCCATTGATATACCAGACGACCACTATCATATTTGCTGAATATGGCCCCTTTAAGGTTGGTTGTATTGATCAGGCACTGTCTCCAGGCTGCAGGTTCAAGGTTAGGTATATATTCCAGACAACAGTGCCGCACCATTATTATGTATTCATGTGTTAGGAGGTGTAATATGCACTCTTCTCAGATGTACTCATTCGTTTCATTAAAGTCTATTTTAGACTACAGCTACCAAAGCAGATGTGGAGAACCCGGTACACCTTTGTTGATAACTATGGTAAGTCCATCCTGTGTTTGGTGACTAGCTATGACTCCAAGTCAAAATGTTAGAGTAAATTATTTTCTCCAGTATGAGATACTTGTATAGTGAACATAAACAGACCACAGACTGATCATTTAACAACTAGACATGGCTGTGTCCTCGAAAGGACATATACCCTGCCAGATGACGGTGTTTGACCTTAGTGACCCAGACTGACCCTTGACTCAAAACCTTTATAGAGGGTCTAAAAGTAAACTTATTTGCATAAGTGACAAGATCATATATTACATAGTAGTAATTTCAAGTGTTGCATCTTTTGAAGTATTTTGACCTTTGACCCCTAAACCATAGGTCAAGTGACGGGGTAATAATTGATATAGTTTGTACCTGCTGAGTGGTGCACTTTAAAGCAGATTGGTATCTAGACTGGCAGCTGCTCAAAGCAAATTGTAAGTGGGGCTAGAACTTGCATATGAAGATGAAGCCAACATCAATGCCAATGAGGTCTTTCTTGGAAATTGAAGTAATTTGACATTGACCCCTAAACCATGGGTGAAGTGATGGGGTCATAATTGATTGAGTTTGTAACTTTGGATTGATGCACTGCAAAGCAGATTAGCACCTTTTCTAGAATGGCAGCTGGCCAAAGCAAATTGCAAGTGAGCTAGAACTTGCATATGAAGATAAAGCCAACATCAATACCAATAAGGAGGATTGTCCTTGGGAAATATCAGAACAAGCTGAAACATTTTGTCAATCTATTTATGATGAAGCTGACATTGTTCATCCACTTACTTATGGTAAATACAATGTATCCAGTCTCATTTCTCAGGATAAGGGGAAATCAAAGATGATTCAGGAATTGAAAGACAAGTGTCAACATTTTGGATTGAATGTTATGGTCAGCAACATATAAAGAAAGCTATACAAAAACATTAAGGATGCTTGTCAATTACATGTAAATGACAAAATGAAAGTGAAATGCAAAATGCCAATGTAATTGTTACCACACATAACCATAATTTTTTTGGGATAAAGATGATGTCACTCACAAATCAGCAACCGGGCTCTAACATCATTACAAAGAGTCAACACAACACCACACCACATTACACCTGAGATGAATAATTATGGTATAATTCATCTCAGACTCCAACTAGCATCGATGTCATGATTATCTACTACCAGTACACAATCAGATGTGTGTATAAGAGCCCAGTGAAAATGACGTCATCCCCAAGAGGTTCTATTATAGATAGAGAGGAAAAATGTTACGTTAATCTTAGGGAATTCAAACGTCTTGCATGTTTTGCCGACCACAATAGAAAACATAGAGTACCAACAATAGAAAAGCAATGGCGCCTCCGCTTCTTCCACATACTGTGGGTGCCGCTTTGCATTATACACTAATCGATAGTGATACAAATTGATGTTAAGTGTTAGAGGTGGCCAGGTATAATAACAGTGTACCTGGATCATTGTGCTAAGATACTCTTTTTTCTAATAATGCAATGCGCGTAGGTGAAAAGATGTATTCATTGAGGCGGTTTATTTAAAAATCAAAGACTAATGATGTGTCATTCATTCGTTGTGGGACATGGGTAGGACAAAGTTAACAACCAATAGCACCAAACATCCCCAACAACTGATATTTTGGCGGAGGTTTGTATCGAATTGACATTATGTGTGTAACAAGCACCCAAAACTGATAATTATTTCCGTGCAAATATTCAAAAAGTCAGCGCCCAGCACGGAGACTGGTTTTGAATGCGTTTCACCCCCTTGGTCATCCCTACCTGATTCTTCCTCTTTTTTTCTCAAAACTGTCAACTTCTATTCTTTATATCTAACTGTCCAAAAAATACAAGTCTTCTAATGCAGTGTTGTCTGCAATTTACAGTTGCCGAATAGGGACCTAAACCATGGAACATTGCCCTCTGGTATGGACCTTGACTCTGAAAGACGTCAAATTTTTCACCATCTTTAAACTAAATCAGACAAAGTTGAAAAAATGTCAAATTAGCTCATAATATCAGTAAGGTCAAGAATCAAAATATTACAACAGTTTAACATGTACAAAGTATGAAGAAATCGTTCAATTGCGTCCAAGAGTAGAGTTCCAATAAGCGCAGTTGCAGGTTACCACACACATACTACCAAGTAATCCCTCTGTGCAATTAGCAAGAAAAACACAAAAGATGGCTTTTCTTTTAAGAAATGTGAGTTACCAAGGAGTAATGGACCTACTGAGAGAGTGAACAGCTAGTGAAAGAAAGGGATTGTTGCTGAACATCAATAAGAAAAACTAATGGTTACGATGATGATAGGAAAGATATGGGAAGGTTTCAAGTTGGATGGAAATGTATGAGAAGATAACTAGCAGAGTTTCTTGGTTCTATTATTAATGTTAAAGGTGACTGCACCCAAGAAATAAAGAGAACTGCATCGCCCCGGAACATGGTTCAAAGTATGTCAAAAATCTGGAGGAGCAAGGTTCCAACAGCACCGAAGGTTCGACTTCTTAAGTAACAGCTGTTTCTTGAACATATGATGGTTGCCGTCATGGACACTGAAGAAAAGTGACAGAAAGACCATTGATTTCTTTGAGCTTTGGTGCTACCGGGAAGTGCTGTAGAGTTCCGTGGACAGCGCATAAAACCAATGCATGGGTCCTGAACAGTTGGGTGTGAGAAGAACTGCTTTCTGAGGTTATAAAAAGATTTTTGGCCATGCCACAAGACACAAATGCCTTGAGAAAAGAGTCACTCAGGGGATGGTCGAAGGGAAGAGAAGAAGGGGTATGCCAGGCAGCTAAGTTGGTTTGATGACATCAAGAAATTGAACAGGACGAACATCGTTGGTGCTACTTGAATGGCAGCCGACCGCACTCTGTGAAGAACTCTTTTCTGGACCACACCAGCATATGTGTATGTAACGTGACATGAAGAGAATTTACATGAGCTGAGCATGACATGGGCCAATACGGAAGTAAAATGCCGATTGGCTTGTTTAGAAGGTCAGCCTTCCCATTGGTTAATCACACAAGAGGCTACCCATAGGCTCCGCCCTTTCGGTTGTATTACAGTGTGTGCGCATTGCCCTCTTCTTAACAATTAGCAGATGAAAATGTGAATGTTCTCATCTTAGCTATCTCATGGCCTCCGTCAGTCGCAAGCGACTATGGATAAAGCGCCCCCATTGAGTCACAGGTTAGGTGAACAGCGGCGTCTGTGGCTGAAGAGGCAAATCCTAGAGTGGCAGTCTCGCCACAGTGCTACATATATTGGATTGCACAGCTTGCTATCCAAGGATCGTGCAGCTTTCTTTTAGACTGCTGCTTCTCAAAATGGCTGATGATCTGTTGTTCTCCAAGATCAAGGGGTGCTCACGTTCTCCGCAAAGGTGAGATTGTCAGCAAGTTCTCAGCCCAATGTCGCGATGGTCAGGGTCACATATCACGCTACAAAATCATTGTAGCGGGAGCCCATGGGTCGCACCAACTTTGTTCCTCTTGCCAGATATAAGCTCATACATGATATATTTCGGTAGACGGCCATCCTCCATTCGACGGACATGGGCCAGCCATCGGGTCGCGTTGTCTAAGAAAAGTATAGATGGTGGGGAGTTCAATTCGAGTCAGGAGCTCTTGAATTTGGCACCATGTCCTTCCAAGTGACACCTAGAATACGTCTAATACAGCGCAGAAGGAAGCTGTTGAGTTTCTGATACCAGTAGTAGTCCATGTCTCAATACCATACAGTAATGTGCTGATGATGCAGGCGTTGTAAACTGGTGCCTTTGTCTTAATGGACAGCTGCGGATTTTTCCACACACGTGTTGTAAGCCGGGCAAGAGTAGCTGAGCTTTACCAACGGTACAGTTTGATGGCAGCCTATCAGAGCAGTTTGACATTCGCAGTGGGTTAAAGCAAAGATGTGTTTTGGCCCCAACTCTCTTTGGGATATTCTTTCAACCTGAAGCTAGCATTCGGTACAGGCCCAGAAGGCATTCCTGCACACCAGGTCTGATGCTGCTCATAGATGCTTCTCATAAGCCTGTAAGGACTTCGGACTTGTCATCAGTTTGAAGAAGACTAATGTCCTTGACCAAGATGCTCAAGAACCACTTGTACATCACAATCGACAATTACACGTTTGAGGTTGTTCAGGACTTCACATACCTAGGGTCCACCTCAGTGGGACGTCATCTTAGCTATTTTTCAGGTTAAAAAAATGCCAAATCATCCCTGTTGCTTCTATAGAAAGACGACACAATTCCCTGTGTCTTGTAGAAAATGATAGCTCTTCAATTTTGGAAGACATCTGTGTGGAAACCGTAAACTTGACTTATAGAAGGACGCCATCTTTGAGACAAGCTTGTGAAAAGTTGGAAGACAAAATAAAGGAATCATATATAAAATGTGCTACAAATGCACAAGACGATGGAAACATATAAAACAACCCCCCCCCCCCTCCCCCCCCCCCCCAATTAAACAGCTTGAACATTTTAAAACAAAAGAAAATGGGTGTACAGGTTACACAAGACTTCAAATTCACCATGTCTAATCAAATTACCAAAATAATAAATAGCATTTATATGGCACTCTCTCATAAACACAGCAACGTACAGGAAATACTTAAAACACAATGTTTTATAATTAACATGAAATAGAGCATAGTTACAATTACTATGTAGTACAATTACTATGCACTTTATAATAAAGAGTACTAACAAGTAGGGCCCATTCACAGAATAAGTGCACACATTTGTGTACCAAAAGAACTTTTGTGGGACTTCCAGCCAACTCTGTAGTCTATAACATGACCAAAGTTTGGCCCTTTGATATTAGCATGATCAATAACATTGAACAAAGTTTGACCTTTGACAGACAAGGTAAAACAAACTTTTGAAAGTCCCAAAATTGGGCGATAAAACTATTGCCAGAGAAAAGGACAAAATTCATAGTATTTGCCACAACACGTGAGATGGTTTATGTTGGGAATCATTTTGTATTAAAGAGTTTTAAGGAAAATGTTGCAAAGAATGATGAACTTTGTTGTGGACGTGATGCACTTTTGGGAATTGATTTTTCCACCGCATGGTGGTTGGGTTAACCAGTGCCCCCCCCCCCCCCCCCCCCCCCTGTTTGCTGCAGGAAAAGCTTAAAAGTGAGAATAAGTCTGAAGAATTATTGTTAAAGTAATTTCCACTTAAAAAAAATGAACAGAGAGAAAGGAAAACAGCAATGTTCGAAGATATGGACTTGCCATCAATTACTTGTTGCATCTTAAGTGATCCGTATGAGAGTAAGACTGAAAATATCAGATTTGAATATGTTAGGTTCTTGTGGTCGTATCAACTTGAGGATACCCATATACAAACCGAGGTGCTCAAACTCAACAGTATTCTGTTACATTGGATCAACACACACATATTGAAGGGGTATGTGCAACAGCTTGACATCCTTCACTTCACTTGCTCATCTACCAACAACATCTATGCAATCATCTGTACTACATGCAAGAAAATCTACATCGGCAAAACTTGTCAGAGACTTGCAGACAGATTCACCGAATATCTAAGATCAATCAGGAACCATATTGAAGGTTTCCCATAGCCTGTCACTTCAATAGACTCTCTCTCTGCACCATATCAGACATCAAAGTTACTGGCAGAGGGTCAAACAATGATGGACTACTGTTGAAACCGACTGATCTTCCATCTTGGAACTTTTCAACCAGACGGACTCAACACAAAATTTGAAATGTTTCAACTTAACTAGCTATTAATGTTTTTCAGTTCATGTATAAATTAGCTTATCTGCTTGCAGCCAGTGCTCTTGCACTTTAGTAGCTTTTCTGTGCTTTATCTATGCACTCACCCATCAGTGCTTCTCCACTTTGTACGTTCTAAGCTCTGTCTATTTCTTTTGTAAACAATAGCACTGGTCATTAGTTTACATTTGATAAATGGACATTGGTCCAAAAACTATTTGGTAAAAGGATGTGGACCCACCTGCAGTCAAATATGCAAGGTGTCTCTACTTATGGTGCATAGGTCATAATCTGAATTTAGTTGTAATGTCTTTGGCCACAGTCCTTCAAGTAAACATGACAAGGTAATTGTTTGGTAAAAACATTGGGTATATATGCTTGAGGTTGACTATACTGAACTTACATTTTTTATTGTACAAGTAGAAGTATCATGCAGAACTGAAATATCATGCCCAATTGAAAGAGAGCTCACAGGGCATTCCAAACTTTTTTTTATCATATGTAGTAACAACATTCCAGCCAGGATGTCCAACAATAGAGGGTCCTCTGTACTACAGGCCTCAATTGTTTTTATGCATAATTTGGCAAAGTGGAGTCTTCTACTAGTGCATACAGAAAGTGATCAGGGTGTAAAATACGCACTTATTTTAGTCAATAACATGGTCTACAACATACAGTTTACAGCGTTACCTTCACATCCCAAAGGTTTGAGAAGATTTCAAAAAGTTTCCACAACAGGTGGTACCAGGAAGCAGTTGAAATGGCAGTGCTGGTTGCATGCTCTGCAAGAAAAGATGCTGCATCTAGAAAGTGACATTTGTAACAACCCTGAGAGCAGTAATCCAAAGGAATACCTACAAGAAGACTGTGCTGATCTCTTCTTAGATTGTGTCTTTCCAAAATGAACCACAGATATCTTAACATCAGACATGAGTTTCCATCACTTCATGCAAGGAGTTCATTTGTTGATTATTCACAAATGTGTTTTCGTATTATTAAGGTGCGTGTTCCGATCGTCTTTGGGACCCCCCTGATTTACCCGTAAGTAGTATCGATTTTGATATTGTTATATTACCCTCAAAATTTTGATTAAAATATTATTTTCTCAATTGTTTGAGAAAAGATTTCTCACGGGAAAAGTATTTTGTTTACTATAAAAGAGAGAAAAGGGGATTCCCTAGAGTTGTTTATGCAGGATGCACCTGTTAGATAGATTGCACAATAAGGGAAGTGGGGATTCCCCAAGATGTAAACTTGGTAACTGAGTCAGCTTGTTTATGCTTAAAAGATCAAAACATTGCAAGATCTGGGAATTCCCCAATAGAGTTATATATGGAAGTGATGTAATTTGGGCGATGAATTCCGATTGCGTCAGCTAGTGTCAGGTTATGTTTATGCATGAGGATGATGTAATGATTATTGTTAGAAAGGGAATCTATCTGTGAGTAGTTAAATACTATCACTGGAAGGAGGACGCTCTGCCAGCATCCACTAGTAACAATTAGCCGAGAAGAAAGCTATTTTTTACTCTGCCATTGAGGAGTAGCAGACATGTTCAGTACCTAGTGCCAGGATATATAATTCCATGTGAGCAGAGTTGCTGTAATTATTCTACTGTCGTCTTTGAAGCCGAAAGTGCTGGGAATCAAAATAGGATTCCAATTGTGGACAGATAGAAATCGTGGTGATTATCTTGGACTGATATACTGTGGAATATTGTCGTCGAGGGACTTACTGTTAACCTTGTCGTTAGTCTTGAACTGCTGGACAAAAGTTACCTTCAGGACTGAGAAGATTCCAATGGAATATTACCTGAGGATTTTATAATTGTGACTTAGCATGCTGTCATTTTGGAGTCTTCGCTGTGAGGACATATCATCAGTGAACTGCAACACTTCTTGTGGAGATTAATGGACATTCTTGTTTACAATTAAGTATACATGTAATCTAAATATTGATTGTAAATTTTTGTAAATTTGTTTTGGACATACCAAATTCTTGAACCATTACCAATCCTTAACACCACACCCCCGTCCTAGTCCCAATGCACCATTTTATAATACCTGCCACATGTTTTGATCGAGATCTCGATCACCTGAGCACTGTGAAGTGTTAAATTCTGTTATATAAAATCAGATCATTTGTGCACAAGGCTCGTTTATTAGTGTTTGACAGGTATTTCTGACCTTAGACGCCTACGAGACGTCATAACAATATCAGATGAAAGGTCGTATTTTTCGCATTGTCGTCCTGAAATTTGAGCCCTCAAATCCATTTTCATTCCCAAGATATAAACAAAAAATGCCGTTTTAGTGGTTAACCATCAATATTAGCACAGTATTGAATAGGGCTTTGCAACATGCATTATTGCATCTACCACCAAAACCGCAAGTTTATTTCCCACCGTACTTGATAAGGTGTATGTGAAAGTGCTAGGCTCTCATATCAGTAGAGAACACAATACACATAAATCGGAACAAGTACCTTTAATCGTTTGTTTGCTTAATTTTATGCAGATCATCACATTACTGTTCTTTATTCTTTCCATCTTTTTTAATCGAAACCATTTGATATTTTGTTGTTGATTCATTTTGTCTAGGTATGTTTGGCTGGCAGCTCTGCCTTGGTGATGTCATATGTGTGATTTATGTGCTGAGACTGCTTTTGCAGCTTGTGTTCAGTATATACCATTTTTTTATTTGTGACTTTCTGCCATTGCAATGCAAAATGTTTGGAGGATCAAACACGGAGAAGCCTATATATGCTTAATTGTAGATGCCGGCTACAGGCTTCCTCAGATCATACCCACCGTTTTGTCCATAGATCAAGAAAGGCTGGGAATTCATCCTTTACCACTGGGGTTGTGCAATTATGGAATAATAGTTGGGTCAAATATGGAGGTACCGTGACCATTTCGCGGGGAACTACTTTTGAGAGTTGTTCTAGGGGTTTTCGAGGGCGCTGTATACAAGCTGCTAAGGAAAAGAACATGCCATTTATTCAACTTGTGGGGGACCAGCCAGTGTATGCGCTTATTATGGAACTGAAGCATGAAAAATCCTGAAAAGTTAAAACTTATTCTTCCAGTACTGGGAGGATTTTCATATTCACAGGGAGTCTTCTTATCTGCTATATACCAACGATTTATGGGATCGGGTCTTAAGGAACTAGTAGTAGCAGCAGGATTGATTGAAGCCAATTCAGTAGATCAAGCAATGAAAGGCAAGCACCACAAAAGAGCAAAGAGACTTCACAAGCTTGTTATGAATGTCTAGTACGACTACTAATTAGGCACAGAAGTCATTGTCACCAAACCACTCTCCAGTGATCTTCAAGAGAAGTTAGACAAAATAAGAAATGTTGATGACTTTGCAAATAATGAAAGAAGAGCCTTTGTTGAAGAAGTAATGAGTAGTTCAGAATTCAAGGAGTTCATCAATGGGGCAATCGATGACATTAATTCATCAGATTCAGAGATGGCCAAGTTCTGGGTTTCAATTAGAGATGGTAGAAATTCTGTTCATGCACCACCACTCAATGCACACACAAGATTGGGAAACCTATCTAGTGTCATAGACTGATGCAACCATGGCTAGCGATATATGACAAGGTGCACTATACCAGATATATGACTATCTTTTGGGCCACTACAAATAATCTAGATGACAAGGAAGCCGAACACGTGAGACAAGGTTTATTTTCAGCATCTATGAATGGACAAACATTCTCTGCAATTCCTCTTGACCAGTGGATTGAAATGACAATGAACAAAGTATCCAAAATGAAAGAAGGGTGGATAGGATTCACAAAGAAGAAGTCATGGTAAACATTTACACTAGGACAGTCACAAAGTAATCAAAGTAAGAATAGACTTCATACTGCTGCAAATGCTTAGATGCTGAGCATGATCACATCGACAACACCAAAGGGAGGATGGATTTGGACGAACAAGCTATCCAAGACCTTACTTCTTACATAACTGAATGGCAATGCAACCCGTGGGACCAGAACAACAAAATGCTTCGATCCCTAGAATCTGGTGAGATTGCACACGATGAACATGGTTAGTGATTTTAAATCTCCAAAATCAGACGGGGAATCAATAGTGACAAAGTACTACGCAGAGACAGGGGCGGCGCCAGGGTAAAATCATAGGAGGGGCGAAACATCATAGGGGGGCGAAACAGTACAAAATGAACTCATTTTGGTTAAAAAACCCTAATTTTTGAGCGAAAACCCCTGTACCACCTATACACATGGAATGTTTCCAATCGACGATATGAATAGATGGTAGAATTCGTCAATATGTTCATCGAAGTTCAAGGTGGGTTTCATTCAGTGAGCTACACGTATAGGGCTATGCATTAATGTGGGGAAATTTTATAGGTTGAGTTCTCTCTGTGTTACAAGTCAAGCATAATGTAGAGTGCTGGCGAGACAGTCAAGTTCGATGGAATGGGTCAATCTGTAAAATTCATGTGAACATGCAACATGAACATTGTGTAAAATTTTAACTTTTCCAGGTGTGTCTTGAGTCGGGGGCATGATTTACATAAAACAAGCATGTTGTATATATGGGTGTGGCCCGTTCCTAGCCAGCAGAGATTTGCATTTCAAAAGATATGCAAAATAGTTTGAAAAGATTTTAAATTTTCCAGGCGAGACAGATATACATATGGAAATTTATCAATTTTTTACACGTGTGTCGCAATCTGGGTCGCAATTTCCCTTCACTCTTGATCATACTATTTGATTGATTTGCTGTTAATATTTGGATATGGGACTATACTTATTAAAACATAATAAAAAAAAGGAACCTAACAATGTGCAAACTCACGACAAATCTCCACGGAAAGCTGGCAGATGGTTAAAGTGGGTGCCAAGCAATGACAGATTATCAACCCTTGAATTCTGGGACTGGAACAACCTGTTTGCATTTTACAAACTTCTCATGGCCCCTATCGTCACGCTATTTCCTTGGTTAATGGGAAAACGCCTCATCACGGGCCATGCAGATTGGTGAATAGACCATATGCACTTGATGGTGTTTCCGATGTCGTAAGGATGGTCATGATTTCGAGAGAAGTGTTAGTATAAGGAAATGTCTTATTTTCAAAGATTCAGACTCTCACTAGCACATCAAATTCTTGAAAGTGTACTTGGATGGAATTTCTCTTTTGAAATGTAGCACATACATTCAAACATCAATTACAAGAATACTGCCATCAATTGGGCAAATTTCTTGAGAGACATTTTTATAGAACATGTGTGACGTGAAGTTATTTCTCCAGAAATGGAATTGAAATCATTGTACCACTCCATGCCTTTTCTGGGCAGATGCCATCAGTGGATGTTATGGCCATGGAAAAAAGTTCATCTTTGAGAAGGGAACAAGTTGTGAGGAATTACGGGATCTTCTGTCACAACTTGGTAAGGAATTCTTGATGACTCCTGCACTCCAAAAACACATGGAAGAATTCACAATAAAGGCAATATATAATGATCAGAAGAGCAATTCTTTGGTGAAGCAAGGGCACGCAAATAGAAGCAGATGAAAGGGAAGAGCACACTGAGATTAGCTCCAGATCAAGATTCACTGTCACAACATACTATGCGGACAAATTATCAAGCCAAACTTTGGTATGATTATGATATACCAGATGCACCTCCATCGCCATTAAACCATGGCTGGAAATTGGAATCTGGCATGGTCACACCACAGATATCCACGGTGCCACGTGTTGTAGTGAGTGTCCATACGGAGAGCTATGACTAAAATATTCGATTTTGCCCTTATTAGGTTGATTTTGATCTTACAATTTGCAGGGTATGTTAGGATACCTATACTCTATACGTGGAAATTTCGCGAGTGAACATAAAACCGCAAAAATAAAAACTCGCGAAAATAACTTTTTCCAATAGATTTGTATTGCATTGATGTCAATACCGTGAAATTAAATTCTCACGCATTTGGCAAAACTGTTAAAATTGTGAAAATATCTGTACGCGGAAATTTCCACTTATTCAGTACTTGCTACAAACATGCAAAAATCTGATTTTTGATGATTTTTTTTCAATTTTCTGATATAGCAAATCACTGATAGTGCCTTTAATATGGTTGAACTACTTAACTACCAATACAAACTTATCAGAAGAGGACTGTGATTCGGATTCCTGTGCGTCAGAAAACTCGGATGACTCGTCAGCATGCTCTTTAGCAGACTAAATATGAGTAGAAACCATTTGGCAGTTATTGTCAGTATTCAAACCACTTTGCAAACAAACTACAAAAGTGTACTTTTAAAGTTTGAAAATATGTTCATAAAGCAGCATTACAGACCCTGAAGGTGGCACCCTCTATTGATAACTTGTGTCCATTCATATTTTATTTCGCAAATGTGGATACAGGTATTTTACTCGAGTGGCAGCTGGTGTCAATCCCCGTGTCAATCAAACTGGTGCCTGCTTCTTATGAGTGTGTGATGTAGACATAATCGCAACCGAGATATTTTCAATCTGTGGACAGACATACAGGATATTATTGGCCTGGTCTCGCAGTGGACTTATTGATTAGGAGATTATTTTGGACTCCAAATTTAAGACATTTTCAGAGGATTTTAGTTAGTACCCTTAGTGTTGTAAACGGATTAAATCCCGAAGTTCTGTTCGAGTGGACATGCTTAATGAACTTGTGTAGAGACAGGTTCAACCATCTGTGTGCTTTGTTTTGCTTATTCGATCAAAGAAGAGGGTACAACCTATACACATGGAATGTTTCCAATCGACGATATGAATAAATTGATGGTAGAATTCGTCAATATGTTCATCGAAGTTCAAGGTGGGTTTCATTCAGTGAGCTACACGTATAGGGCTATGCATTAATGTGGGGAAATTTTATAGGCTGAGTTCTCTCTGTGTTACAAGTCAAGCATAATGTAGAGTGCTGGCGAGACAGTCAAGTTCGATGGAATGGGTCAATCTGTAAAAATCATGTGAACATGCAACTTGAACATTGTGTAAAGATTTTAACTTTTCCAGGTGTCTTGAGTCGGGGGCATGATTTACATAATAAAACAAGCATGTTGTATGCATGGGTGTGGTCCGTTCCTAGCCAGCATAGCTTTGCATTTCAAAATATATGCAAAATAGTTAGATTTTCCAAGCGAGACAGATATACATATGGAAATTTTTCAATTTTTTACATGTGTCACAATCCGGGTCGCAATTTCCCTTCACTCTTTTATCTTACTATTGGATTGATTTGCTGTTAATATTCGGATATGGGACTATACTTGTTAAAACATAATAAAAATGGAACCTAACAATGCGCAAACTCACAGCAAATCTCCACGGAAAGCTGGCGAAGCAACAACAGATTATCAACCCTTGAATTCTGGGACTGGAACAACCTGTTTGCATTTTACAAACTTCTCATAGCCACTATCATCATGCTATTAACTTGCTTAATGAGAAAAGGCCTCATTGCGAGCCAGATTTTGTGAGCCAATTGTGGACAGCCATGCAGATTGGTGAATAGATCAGATGCACTTGATGGTGTTTCCTACCCATGTTGTAAGGTTGGTCATGATTTCGAGAGAAGTGTTAGGGAAATGTCTTATTTTCAAGGATTCAGACTCCTACTAGCAGACATCATCTTTCCATGAAAGTATACTTGGACAGAATTTCTCTTTTGAAATGTAGCATACATTCAAACATCAATTACAAGAATACTGACATCAATTGGGCAAATTTCATGCGAGACATTTTTATAGAACATGTGTGGCGCGAAGTTTTTCTCCAGAAATGAAATTCAAAGGTGAAATTGATGTTGATGAAGGACTTTTTGGAACAAAGTGTAAATATCAGAGGGGCAATCCACACACAGGTGGTCGGCCTTATTGAGCAGACAAGTGGCTGAATAATTCTCTATCCAGTTGAGAACCAAAAGGAGCAAACTCTTACAAAAATTATTAAGCGCCATGTAGAACCAGGATCCCAGAATTATACGGATGGCTGGGGTGGATATGGCAACTTAAATCAGCATGGCTTCCAACATTTCACTGTCATACATAAATGTCAGTATGTGAAGTGCTACAGGGAAGTGTCTACAGAAAATCAAGATGCATACAAACACGACTGAAGGGGCCAGGAGCCATTCCAAAAACACCTTAGAAATATGGCCGGTACCATGCACTCTAGGTCACTTTGAAGGTCACTTGTCTGAAATCATTTGAAGAAATCACACAAAAGGATGTAAGCTGTACAAAATGTTTCTTTATTATATCGCGTGGTTGTAGCCGCTGTATACTAAAGCAGAAATGATAGCTACATACCCCTTAGTTGATACATGGTCACAGGGTGCTGATGACCATATGAAATGACATTTACATATCTTATATGTGGAAGTGTGTGTGATATAGTGTTGCTTCATTAAATGTCTCTATTTCTACAGTAGAGTACAATGCTCTTGTAGAAGTGGAATACATACCAAGCACTAGCGGTTGCACCCAACCGCCATCTTCAGGTCCATCTCTGACTCCAGACTTAGCGGCAAGTGAATAGCCCCTTCAAGCTCACATTTCTCATCATAATATAATTTGCCCTGAAGGATGGGAAGATGTTACTGAATCTGACTCAAGTGAGTTGGCAACCAGCGCCGCCACAAATAAGGCAGCCCGCCCAAAAAAGCCCTGCAAGAAGTGGCCAAACTAACATGGCAAGAGGAACAAGAAGCCAGCTACAAATCTGTACACCAAGGAAAATTTTGTCTCCTGGGATGGCTCTTCCAATGGAGACTTCCAGTAAAAACATACAAATCATTTTCACAACAGTTTGTTATTGCCGTCAACGTCGACCAGTTACAACATTTTACTGAAACTTTTGCACGGTTCTCGTATTTTATGTGTTATGAAAAAATCAAAGTTTGGAATTGAATTTGACATTATAATTCTTCAGGCCATTTGAAAAGGACGATACAGAAGTCATCTTGAAAAATGTTGAAAAGGTAAGTGCATAGTTCACGGTTAAAATATTAATTTATGTGAGTGGTGTGGTGTGTATTTTTCTGTAAAAAATAAATTGCCTTTGTCAAAATTTCTTAATCTTGGGAGCGGCACATTTATTACGTTCAGATTATACGATGTAAGAAAAAGTACAAGTTATTAACTTAAACAGAACCTAAATCTAAATACTTTAACAAATGCTACAGCTGAAATGCCACAAAATTGTTATTGCACACCATAATCCACCATTGATCTGATCAAAGAACATGCATGCAGACAGTAAGTACGCCATCATTGATAGGTGTAAAAATACATTTGGGTCAGCATCAGCACAAGTCATGGCCAGGTATTATGTAGTGGTTTATAAGCGTAATGATTCCCATGTCTGGTACTTTATTGACCCTAAAGTGGTTCTACTATTTTCAAAAGCTAGGGGAATCAATTTGTGAATAGTTAAGGGGGTTCAAACACAAGAAATTGCCCCAAAAATTTTATGGAAAAAGTGCTTTCCATTTTTCGGCAGGAGCATTTCGTACGAATCACAAAAAAATGGTTTTTGGACTGCCATTTTGAATTGGGACACAATTTCCATTTTTCTGTTATGTGCGTCATGTTGGATGTACCCCATCAATGACAGAGTTTGGTAAAGAAATTAAACAGCAAAGTGGTTTCGGAGGATGGGAGTCGCACAAGACATGATACACTTTTAAGTGTTAAAAGTGTTAAAGTGATATTGCTTTCACTGTTAATCGTTCCTTATTACATAACAAACAGCCCAATATTAGATTTTAAATATGCGAACTGCACATTTATATATAAAAAAAATAAATTGTCATACAAAATATGGATTTGATATGGTTATTATTACTTAAATTTTCCACCTTTGTTTCCTATTACAAACAAAACAGACCCAGTGATTAGATTTGAAATAAGGACAAAAAATTTCAACAAACTTATCATAGATGTATGTATGTATAGCATGAATTAATCTCTACTTTTTAGTGCACTCAGAGGCTGAAATCATTAACCAGGTGAGATGATGGTTATGAACTGTAACTTTTCAATTGCTGATCTTTAAGGGGTACTTAAACACCAGCAAACTTGGAATTGATTGCATATAATCATGATAATAATGAATGGACTTAATGAATCTCTCTTTATTTTCTTATGTAGAAACAAACTATGACAGATGAAAAACTCAATGGTCTAGCAGTGGTTTCTGTAACAGAGGCGGTGGAAAAATTGAAAGAACCAAATGCAGGAGAATTCAAGCTATAATACACCTGAACAAAAGTTTCTCGGCATGTTTTTAGATCAGTATTGTGCCAAAGTCTGTCCATTTTGGAAAGTTTTCGAAAGATAAAATTTGTTGTCTATGTCTAGCCTTTCATAAACACCTTCGCTGTAAAAAAGGTGCAAAAATGGCTGAGATAGAGTCCCGAAAGGACGCAAACCCCCCCAAACCAAAAAACCCGTTGCAGTTTTTGGATTTTTCAATGCGTCCCACGGTGGTAAAAACGCAATAAGAAGGGTGTATTGATTGTACACCCAAAGAGGTTTCCGACTGAATGAGCGAGAAAGCCTACTTGTAATATTGATTGTGGTCCGCGTGTTTCGTGTCCAGTACACGCAAGCCCAGTGAAAAATCAAAAACTGCAACTTTTGGTTTTGGGGGTTGCGTCTTGCGGGCGTTATCTCAGTCATTTCTACACGCTTTTTAAAGAGCAAGGTATTAAATGAAAGAGTAAGACATAGGCAACCAAATGTATATTTCGAAAACTTTAAAATGGTCGGACTTTGGCCACAATACTGATCTAAAAAAAATTCAACCAAGTTAAAGTTACAACCAATATTAATGGTGTTTACTTCTCAGTTGGGTGGAACATGAATTGTTTTTAGTGAAAGAAAAAAACTTCAAAAACCATAAGGACCAAAGGAGTGAATGGACTAAAAATACCATGAATATAGCAAACATAGGACGGCTCTCATCTTATAGACAGCTGGTCACAACATGCCTATTTAAAATGGTGGAAGCTCTCCATGCTGAAGCTCAAAAGGGTCTTAAACTTAACTTCAAATATTATTTTCAACTAGTATAAATATGTATATATGACTATATCCTACGCTAGGGCGAAATTTTCTATTCATAAAAATAGACTTTTACGTTAGGGGGAAATTTTGTTTGCCTCTATACGTATCTTTTGTTTGCGCTTTATTCCGTCAAAAGAAATGCATATTATTTATGCCAATGGAGATAATCTCATTAGTACAAAAGCTAGGGAATATTAATTAAGTAGCATAATAAGAAAAGGTTCATTATAGGGAATAAGCGAATATTAATATTTTCGCATATGGGTAAACTAGCGAATATATATATATATATAGATATATTATATATATATTATATATAATAACCCTATATCGCACCTTTGGGAGACATGATCTTGTATGTACTAATGAATAGTTAGGGAGGACATTACTGTCTCCCTACACGTTTCCTTTAGAATGAGGTTTATCCGTAAAAGATATGAATAGTAAGTTATGGCAAATGAATGGTAATCCACTAAATACAAAGGATATGAATATTACATTAATTTAAATAACTATAAGAGGCTCATTATAAGCTAATGAATTATTTAACGTCTCACTAATAGACCATTTGTAGATTTATATATATATTATATAATAATATATATATGAGCACAGTGGGTGTTGGTCATTGGCGCGCACGTCTCGCGTTCATGTGTCCTGGTAGAGAGGGTCGCGGGCGTCTGCGTGGATGTTGAAGTGATATCGGCGTAATATGGTGACATGTCTAAACCGTACTACAGTTACAAAAATACAAAATTTAGATTCTCAATGTAGTCAATGTCCCAAAATAAGCTCAAGAATGTTCTAGAGTAAAGCATTCCTATTATAAAAATTTAATTAGCCATGGAAAATAATAACCCACAATGTTTCCAAGTTACATTAATGTCAGTGAAAATCAAAATGAAAAAAAAATAATCTTACGATAACCGACTATGAGATGGCGGGAGTAGGAGGAAAAGGAAAAGGAGGAAAAGTGGAGGAGGAGAAGGAGAGTGGAGGAGGAGAATGATGTGAGGATGAGGAGGAGATCTTATTCCAATGCACGTCGTATTAACGCTAGTCTACGCCTGTTTTTCAATGCGCTACCGATTTAATACTGAAATATTGCAATGTAAAAGACACATTTTTTAGCGGTCATCATGATACCTAAAAGCGATAATCCACGGTATTCATGGTGGTAATCAATACAGCTTCTTCTCGATAATGCAACAAAAAAAGAAGAGATTACTAACCTTATTTTTATATATATTGGCATACGTGCGTTTCTGATTTTAGAGCAACTATTTCACTGTGAAAAATGCACAATAGTATGGATTATCTTTGTAATCGTACTCAATTATAAAAGTTTATACACCTAAAACACGAAATAAATATACTACTGCTTTCGACAAAAATAATTTTACATATATGTTACAGCACCCACATCCCCAGAACTTAAGCGGAGTGGCGTAGCGGTAATGATGTCGGACTCGGAATCTAATGAAACGTTGTGTCGGGTTTCGAGCCCCACTCAGTGCGTGTTTGTTTTGTGTGTGTGCTTTATTTTTACTATTAGATATTGTAAGAAGGTCATGCACAAAGTTTAGCTTTTGATTTATGTTATTAACGTTAATCATTTCAGTGCTCATATCGGTCATATACGCCCAAAATGCATGAAATGGCTTATGATATTTTGCGCAACGAAACAAAACAAAACGAAACAGATTTTTAAGGTGGGAAGAGGGGTAATTTTAGGGAAAAAAATTAAACACTGGGAAGATGCAAATGTAATTGCAACTAATGTCATGTTGACTCGAAAACTTAGTGAAAGTATTTAAGAAGAATCTTACAGTTTATTTGAATTCAAATTGTATAAAGAAAATCTGTTTGGCAAAATATCACCTCCTATATAGGACCTGATATTTTGCGAAACAGATTTCATAAGGACTAAATAACTACATCAACTGTACCCTCGTGCAAACAATCGTTTAAATGAGAGGTATGTGATGAAGAAGAAGCATTGCACAAGTCAAAACATATATTTCAGTAGAAAATCTACCAACAAAATCTGTTTCACAAAATATCACCTCCTATATAGGACCTGATATTTTGCGAAACAGATTTCATAAGCACTAAATAACTATATCAACTGTACCCTCGTGCAACAATCGTTTAAATGAAAGGGATTTGACATTTTTGATGTTTTGACTTGTGCAATGCTTCTTCTTCGTCAAATCCCTTTCATTTAAACGATTGTTTGCATGAGGGTACAGTTGATGTAGTTATTTAGTGCTTAAGAAATCTGTTTCACAAAATATCAGGTCCTATAGGAGGTGATATTTTGCGAAACAGATTTTCTTTATACAATTTGAATTCAAATAAACTGTAAGATTCTTCTGAAATACTTTCACTAAGTTTTCGAGTCAACATGACATTAGTTGCAATCACATTTGCATTTTCCCAGTGTTTATTTTTTTTCCTAAAATTACCCCTCTTCCCACCTTAAAAATCTGTTTCGTTTTGTTTCGTTTCGTTGCACAAAATATCATATAGGATATGTTTTGTACTGGCATAAGAAGCTTGGTGTAGGTGCCAGCCAGTCTATCCTGTAGCTCTTTCTTCATTTATCCAGGTCCAGATCCATATAACAGGATACTCTCTACACAGGCTCTAAAGAATTTCAGCTTGGTTGAATTGGAGATACCAGATTGCCATAAGTGGTGTAGTTTATTGCAGGCATTCCAAACTTGTCCTTTGCGTGACAGGAAGTCTTTCTTGCTGTCGGAAACATAGGACCCTAGATACTTGAAGTCCTTGACCTCTTTGAGTTGGCTACCATATGTTGCGCAGATAGGTTGAAGATCATCTTCCTCATTGACAGTCATATATTCAGTCTTCTTGGCATTTAGATGTAGGCCGACTTGTCTGCAGCATTCTCAAGTGATGTTAGTAGATCTTGTGCACCACATATCAGATCAGCTGTTAGAGCTAGATCATCAAACTATGTCAAACTATAAAGGATCATATTTCACTCAATAAGTGGTCAAAAGTGACAGCAACATTTGTGAAATTATGATAAAAGAGAATGTAAAAACTGACTAATTGTGTTGTGATAATCGCATGCACTTAAGCATTTAACTTTAAGCTGAAGAAGTAAAAATACAGATATTTAAGGAAAGGTTGAAGCTTAAATTTGACCTCTCAGTTAACAACATGCATTCACACACTATGCCGAAACTCGTAAAAGTTTGAAGTAAAAGCAATCATTAAAATCAGATTAGAGCAAACTTGTAACAAGCATAGGTAACATAAGCTGCAAATGATGTGACCAAAAGCAGCCTAATATGGATAAACCTAGCTATTTTAGTCAATGTCAAGTATTCTGCTCATACAAACACTTCCCGCAATGCACAATTGAATGGAAATTCCTTATTTTTCAGCACTGCCATGTTTTCTTCCATTATTGTCATTTTTTTCATCTGAAATAAAAAAATACCTTATGAGAATTCTACTGATCTGTTCTTCATTCCTAAGGTAATCCTCTGCAAATTTCAAATGTTTTTACACCTTTGCACGGATCAAGGACAAGTGCCTTTCAAAGTTGCTACTTTTGAAAACATTTTGGAAGTAATCACTCACCTTTACTAGTTTTCTGCTTTGATATTCTTATATTTTCTTTAACAAAACATGACATATAGTGGTACCATGCTGACAGTGGACCACCTACATGCTTGCTTGCTTCTTCACTGTTTTCTGCAAGTCTAAGGTCTGTGGGAGAAATTAAATGAACCATAGTTTTCTTTATCTATTTTGATGAGCACAATTTGTTAAAGAGAAATACTGGAATGGGATAGCAACTGGGCATCAACAAACATGAATCAAGAGCAATGCATCAGAAGCAATATATAATTCTGTTTATGTGACAACTTGGCTGATGGAAACATGGCATATTTCAATATAAAAACAAAATAGGGACAGCGGTCCCAAATAGGTTGTCCGACCATTTGGACAAAGAATAAGAGAGCAACATAATGACCCTAGGTGATGCCTGAATGAACTTTAACCTTCTCATCTGTTCCATATAAGGGCCCTTGTTTCAATGTATAAAACCCATGATATACTACCAGTCACAGCGAGCGATTGGCATGCGGAATACCGGATTTTGACCCAGGATCAAGTGTACGCATGATTCATGAGCAGAAATCGCTTGCTTCGACTGGAGATAAACATGGGCTTTATTTAGCATACTAAGTATGAACTTTATCATCACTGCCACTTTAAAAGTTACAGTAAGTTGTTAAGTCTCACCCAACAGGTTTTTTGTATAAACAATGACCCTAAGTGACCCCTGGATTACCTTTAACCCTAGGCACTATCTGTTTAACAAATATAAGCCCCTTGTCTCATGTACAAGACGTAAACTAAATATGAACTGATCCATCACGCAGAAAAAAGTTACATAAGTTGAAATGTGAACAAATTAGCAACTTATATGGGGAAAAAAATATAAAAAAAGAATTGAGACACTGGGAAAAAAAAAAAAAAGGTAAACCAAAAGGTTGTATGCTATGTTTACATTTACACTACCTGTTTGACACACAAAGACATACAGAACACAAATCATGCCGACCCGACATAAGCACCTTTTGAATGCATTCAGACAACACTAATAATAAGGTTTTGCGAGAGTGTGAGTGTGATGAAAAGTGAGAGTGTGAGTTGAAAAAACATGGGGGGTTTCGGTGGTTTTTTTTTTAATATTAGCAATAATAGCAATAATGGTATAAATGGCCAAACACCAAAAAATCTTACAAAAGCTTAACAAAAATAATAAAATACAGCAAAGTTGATTTGGAGAGATGAGTAAGTAGTTTACTTATTTTTGCATTGTATGACAATAGCTTCAAAAGAAAGAAATCATCATGTTTCCTGCAAATTAGTTTGAAGCTCATCAAATTAATAGATTAACTGAGAACAAGAAATATAAAGTTATCAGGTCTGCTGATTTGCTGCATTATTTTCTTCTCAGCGCCTTTCACCAAGGATTGAAATAAGCAGGGGCAAGGGGGGGCCAAATTACCCCTGACTAAAAGGCAAAATGCCCCTTGTTCTGCAACAACAAATGTGTACATTTGTAAATAGAACCAGGTGCAATAAAATGTTTTTAAAAAAACACCAAAATTGACCCCTGGATCTGAAATCCTTATTCAAGCCCTTTCTGCTTTTCACCAGTTAGTTAAAGACACTATCAGTTGATGTGAAAAATATTTGATTTTGCGGGGAAGAGGAATAGGAATAAATAGCGTTCAAAGTGGAGAGGATTAAGTCTGTAGAATTCTCATACGTAGTTAATTTTTTCAGCTGTAGGGGTGGGGGGGAAAATTTGTAGAAAATTGACAGAAAAAGGAAGAAAAGAAAGGGAGAAAAGAAAAACACCCAGCATGTGTTCCAAGATAGATACGATTTCTCCTTCAATTAGTGTGTAGTATACTTTGGGAGGTGAGGTATGGGGGGAGGGGTGTTAGTGGGGAGCAGGTGGTCGGCAGGGGTATTGGTTGGGATTTGTTTTGTAGTATTAAGGTGTAAGTAAGCTTTTGTAGTTTGAGTGTGTAGTTAGAGTGTCCGTTCGGACAGATAATGACTCTAAAATCTCCGAGATTCTGTCCTTATTAGGTGCTTCTGGTTCTTTATTATCTTGGCCAGGGTTATGTTTTATGATCCTTATACTTGGTTTACACATAATGCAAAAATCTGATTTTTTTTGATTATTTTTTGGATTTGCTGTTTAGCAAATCACTGACATTAGTGCCTTTTAAACATGTTGTCAGTCAATAAGTTTTGTAAGATTATGGGCTCTTAATAAAGTTCAAAGGGGAAAGAGTCCTTTGACCTCTGTCTGACTAAAAATATAAGACTGTTTATACTTCAAGAATTTAAAGTCAAATGTTTAATTAAAATGGAGAAAGGGGAGCAGAAAACGTTGCACCCACAGCAACACCCACTTTACAAGTTTGAGATATTTTGACATGTTACAAAAACAAACTTCAATCAATTGCCACCTATAAAATTGATGACCTCAAATGAGCCCCATGATTATTTATGACTGTAAAATTATAATTTTAAAAGGATAATTCTGAACTGTGGCGGCAAGCCCTTCTATTCGTCTTAAAGCAAATATGGCACAGTTTTGAGAGTCGAGCGCCCCCGCCAATTTTCAAAATTGATTATTTTGGTAGCAGTTACGTTGGTGATTGTCTAGAAAACTATACCTGCGAACGAGAATGCTAAAAAATGCGTATTTATCATAAATTAAGCGATTTTGTAATTAGAATTTGGATCCCAGATTGGACTTAACGGCAGAGCTGGAAATGCTACGTTTATGTCCGTCCATGATGAAATAGTGCCACCTCGAGAAAATAACCTCTAACTTGATTTGCCTGAACCAATAAAACAACTAATGTATGAGCGTAGACACTACATGGCGCTATTTCCCAGCTATTTCACATTGGAAGGCTGTTTCCAGCAGCCATTGAATTATTATCGGGGATCCCGATAATAATTATTCTAATTACAAAATTACATTGATGCCAAATCACTCCTACAGGTGCTAACTATAGTCGGGGACAGAATAAGGCGACCAATTGCGCGTCTGACGTAATTTGACGGTGCAGAACAAATGTCGGCGGTGAAGAATAATCTGTGAACATTTAAAGCTTATTGAAACAGAAAGTTTGCTTACGTGAATTATTGTGTCCGTGCGTCGAAAACCCGACTAAAATTGGGCATGTTTTGAAATTTTAAATCATACTTTGTTCGAACATGCCCTGCCCATACTACACATTCAAACCAATCATAGTCCGCGCCTTGCTGATTGACAAACCTTGACATACGCGCAATTGGTCGGCTAATTCTGTCCCTTACTTTAGCAGAGCAGGAAAGCACTGCCACTTTCTTGCCACTTACTTACACTTGCACAATTTTCTGGTACTCTGCCTACTTCATAAGTATCTTTGTTATTAATGTAGATGCAGAGTCTTAATTACTTGGCAAGATCAGATTGTTAACTATAATCATTTATATTACTACAGTGCTTTCATCTTCCTCGAGTCAGTGACGTCAGTGTGTAATGCATTATTCGCAGCATTAAATCGCGAGCGTTGATTCAAAGCGCCGACGTACGCACGCGCGCATACAAAGGCGGTGCGAAAATATACATGCAAAACAACTATCTGAACGCGTTGACGTCACTGACTCGAGGAAGATAAATGTCTTACCTGTTGCTTTTAAAACATGGAGTATCTCCGTCCTCTCCTGCTGCATCTGGGCAAGGTATAGCTGCTCCTTCAACTCCAACAACAGAAGCTCTTTGTAATAAATATCTTCTACTATTGGGAATAGTTGATCAATCTGGAAGTAAAAGCATCAAGCATTATATATACTCGGAAACAGAACTTTAAAAAAAGTTTTAATGTGTGATCATGGGTGATGTACCAAAGAGCTGTATCTCCCCCTCCCATTAATGTGTGCCGTGATTTTAAGCAAACACAAAATATCATACTTGTACAGTACCTTTTGGTGACTTCAGGAGCAGTAGTCTTCTGTCTTGCATTCGGTGGATTTTCTGTTGCCTATCGTCGATGAAATCAACTTTTAAGTTGACTATGCCGATCAACAGATGCTCCTTTTGCCTCTGATAAGAAGAGTTAACATTTTGGAACTGAAGGAAAAGTCAAGAGTTTTTGAACATTATGCTAAGGTTTATGACAATACAAATAGCGGTCAGCGAACACACTCCTTTCACAGGCAAATTCTTCACGGGTAGTACCACGCAAGCTACCACAAGTAGACACAGGATGACTTCTACCCTTATGGCACCTCAACGGCCGATTTGTGTATTTTGCCGTGTGACGGATAGTGTGTACACACAGTGGCTGTCCGCGACACCCGTAACAGAGTACTATATGGTTACACCGGCCACAAGGTTTTTCATGCCCAATTTGTTTTAGATATTTTTGGCATATATTGGCATTTTTATAAACATGCACTGAATATGGGGTTTGGATGGATGCTGATTAGGAATTAATATGTTTTCCTCAAAAACTTTCAAAAAATGGTAGACAGAGAACCAAGTGTGATAGCGCCATTCATTTATTCCCCTATCCAAAATGGTGTACAGAACTTTGGGTATTATATGGTAGCTGCCTTACGCCGGTGTTTACGTTAACCATATCCACCTTCTCGCGCACTAGTGAGCAACTACCCCAGTGTAGGCAAGGGGGGGGGTAGGTAAAATATACTCACCAAGGGGTGAGATTGTTGCCTATTGTATACATGTATATACGAAGATCCACTAGTTGCATTTTTTTTGTGGCTCAAAAGGCTTCAGAAACCCCTATTGCCACATTAAAAATTTTGTGCGGACCATGCCTAGTAGCGGTCATGCTCAACCTATGACGTCACCGGCGTCCAGAATCCTTTGCTCATTTTGTCTTCCCGCAAGCTCCACTTGCGGGGAGGCCTGGATTAGTGTTACTATTATGGATCATTCGTAAGTATACATTATACAATAAACAATCTCACAACCTTGGTGCGTATATTCTATTTCATCCCATTTATACATTACGAAATGATCAACTAGTGCAATGACTGCCACAACTGGTCAATAACAGGTTGAGAAGTGAGCCGGTAGTCTCAGTTGTAGCGGGTTTCTCGCCATGTGAAGTTTTAATGAAGCTTAATAATTTGCCAAATATACTGCATAATAATAAAACATGATAACATGTTTACATCAGCACATCTGTATCAAAGCACTAAAAGTTATAATAAAACCGGCGCTCCTCACCTTATGAGCATGTTGATAAGAGGCATGGCATCCTCCTCGTATCTCTGACTGCTTTGGCTGACAGGATGGTTTTGGCCACGATTTGATTACTTGTAAGGACTCTATCAGATAAATATTCTGAAACGTTGGAGGCGTCCTCCATCCTGCTTCTTCCATTATCTCAGATATGTTCCTGCCTAAGTGAAAAGCCCAATATGTTGCCCGATTTCTAATTTCATGAACAATGCGGGTTAAAAGGCGTGTTACTGTCCAGGTGCCGAGGCTTTCACTTTGCAAAAGCTCAGAGATGAGGGAATGACCCAGCGTGAAAATGTTTGCCTTGTTGCAGGTTTGTAAGGTTTAGGTTGTAGTTACGAAGACGTTGTCATATAAGTGAGTAATCCTAGATTTCCTTAAGAAGGCAGTAAGGAGGTAATAATGTCGGAGAGCTCTGAGTGGACACCAGCGTTTATCATCAGGATCACCAGTAACATTAGGAAGCTCTGGAAGAACTATAGGCTGAGGTCCACATAATTGAGTGTAGTGTTTTGGCCATGAAACCAGCCGAGGAAGTAGGTGATCATAGTGAGAATCTCATATACTCTTGTCTGTAGGTAACGCATGAATTTCTGAACATCTTCAGGGGTGGGGGTAGAATGCAAGCATCAGAAGGAATGCTGTCTTTCTCTAGTCAAATCGAGAAGACTGGCTTTGTCCCAATGTTTCAATGTTCGCCGTCGACGTACCTGGAGGAAGTTTTACTTTTAAATACACGCGTATTTTAGCTAAACTGTAGCCACATTTATAGATTCGTTTCGTGACCTGGTACGGTGGGAATTCACCCGGCTTTACAACACTTCACTGAAAAATGAAACACGTGACACTTCACTGAAAATTTAAACCGTTCAATCGGCCAGTGGTTGGTTGGTTGGTTGGTTGACTTGGAAATGTGCCTATCATCAAGCGCACCACAAAAGTGTTACATGTAAATGACGAACATGGAAGCAGACTACACTCTAACGGCTATTCCAGCTAATAGGCAAATACACTACATTTGCCACGTCTCCAACAGAGGCATAATCCGGTCCATCTTGTGTTTTTTGCACCAGACGTTGAAGCGTCGAATCTACTATGAAAAATAGTAGAGTGGCTTCCTCTTGCTCCCTCCCTTGGGGGAAATTAGAAAATGATTCCGTGGAAAGTAAGGGTACGGGGTCTAGGAGATAGAAGGGGGTAGGAGTAAGGTAAAGAGAGAGTGGAATCAGGTGGGGCATAAAAAAGAAATTTTTAATGACTGGTGGAAGCAGTAGGTGGCGAAAGGGGAAAGGCGAGCAAGGAGAATGAAAGTCGAAGGTGGTTGACGGAACCCCACACCCATCCCCACCCCCCACCCCACCGGACCACAGCGTCCCACCCCCAAAAGCACTAACCACCCACCCAGTTTGGAGGCCCCACAGGCCATAAACCCATGCCACCAGGCGCCCGAATGTTGCACAACCGCTGCCCAAAATGTAGGGCAGGAATGGCAGATCGGGTGGGTGTGCGTAAAACAGGAAACAGATAAGGGGGAGAGTGCTAGGTATCTTAAGAAAAGGGAAAGACAGTAACACGGGGTAGGAAGCCAGAAAGGCAGGCCGGAGGAAGAGTAATGGCGGATAGATGAAAATAGAGGACAGTCGAGAGGGCGTGTGAGTGGGGGGCTAAGGAGGTTTAAACAAGCGGTGAAAAAGAAAAACGATGTAGACAGGTGCGGATAATAAGAGCGGGTCTAAGGGTGGGAAAGAAGTACGCGCGGCGCACAGGGAGGGGTCGGCTGGATAATGACCAGGGTGGGAAGAGGTTGTTGAGACAGGACAGGATCGGGATGCACAAGTGTGGGAGAATCCCGTGATAGGGGAAAAGAGGAAAGCAGCGAGGAGGGCCGTATGTTAAGGGGATAGCGAATGGGGAGATCGGTATAGAGCAGGATAGGTAGAGAAGCGGAAAGGAGGGAAGGTATGGGACTGGCGTTTGACGCGCTTGGTAGAACGAGAGATGAGTAGGAAGGGGTCAAAGAAGGGGGCAAGGTTTAGCGACAACGAGGACAGAGAGGAAACTGAAACAGAGACAAAGAGCCGAATAAAGTAATACCGGATGTGATTAGGGAGGGAGCATAAGTGAAACAAAGAACTCAGGTGGTGGTGATATAAGAGTAAACGAAGAAAGGACTGCGGTTGAAGACAAGAGAAGAGGGAATGGGGTTTGATAGAAGTACTAAAAGGACAAGAAGGATTAAAAAGGGAGTAAAAATGAAGGTGAGTGGGACGATGATAAAGGTTGGAAGAGCCATGGGGGAGATCAAAAGAGGGAATGTGTGCGGAGGGGTAGCGATGGGAAGAGGGAGAAAGCGAGTGAGCGGAGGCTAAAGAGTGGCCGCCAGGGAGGTAGCTTCTTCTGAAAAAACTTTGCGTTTGAAGGCAAGCTGAGAGAGAGGCCACGCAGACAAGTGTAGAGATTTGTTCCTTTGGAGCGACACTCTTTTGTTTCTATCTACCCAGCCACCCAACAGATTTTCAGAAATCAGTCTTGATGGTCTTCCAACAAGCTGCCGCAGTCTGAAAACCAAACCTGACGTGGCCAAATTGGGGCTACACTGTATCTCTTACTTGACTCACTGATTGGTGTAACTCTGTTAGTACCTTCGCCAGAATTGTTCACGGTGGAAAGACTTATGCAATCAGGTTCTCCCAACTTATTGTAAAACAAGTTCTTATCACCCAGGCTTTTCTCGTCCGCTAGCCACGTGGAGAATGTTGGGAGCTGGGAATTCTTGTGTAAAAATGCAACAGATCTACATGGGTCCTGCAAAGTCTTTTGAAAAATCATCTGGCATACCACTGCTGTTGAATGCCACTCCTCCACAGTGGAACAACCGAATAAGCTATCATTTGCTGAATTTTCCTTTGGAAAAGCCCTGTCTTCTAGACGTTAATTAACTCTCGGTAGATGTTCCGCCTTGAGGGGAGTTGAATGGTACTTGCACCAAGTGAGGAGGCGGATGGTTTTGCAATGTACATGAGAATACTCTTGTTCCTCCTTGGGGTTGATATAGGCAACTACATGGATTTGTCTGATCTGATTTTCAACTGACTTCCCAGAAAGTCCATCTGTTTGAATCGCTTTTAAGAGCGTGTTAGACCCCTACAACTCTAGTATATTACTATGGAGATTCCTTATTATCTTCGCCATTACGCCTTAATTTGTGGGATCTCATGCATGTTCCCCAACCTATCTTCGAAGGCATCCGTCGTGTTAATAATTCGATGAGGTATCTCGTGGAACCAGAGGGGTGGGTGGGAGGGTGGGGCATCGGGGCTTAAGGGGGAGGGTTCAATGCGAGGCGGAAAAAGAGTATGAGGGCGATAGGAGACAAGAAGAAAAAAAGACTATACGGAGGGTAGAAGGGTAGGAGGGGTAAGTGGGATGGTAAGGAATGAGAAGGTCAGAGTGGATGGGAAGGAGAGACAAAGAAGACAAGGTAAGACTGGCAAAATGTATGGAACATAGCTTAAGAGAGGAACGGAATGGGAGGGAGTTGGGGGGGAAAGGGAGTTAAGGGAAGAGCAAAAGATTAAGGGGGGGGGACTCTTTCCCACCATAAGAATTCTTGAGAGTTGCTAACCTCGTAGTATGCCTACTGATCTTTGCTTTAATGGAACTAGACAGTGTAGATTGTGACGTTAGTCCCGCCTGTAGTAAATCCCGAAAGGTTTAATCGGGAGCAGTATCCAGCCACAACTTGCAGAATGGTAGAAAGGTCTACTAAGCTTGCCAGCATTCTTTGTAGTGAGCCATAGTTAGCATAGATAAAATCCCATCTTCAGAATGAGAAAGATACAATCCCCAGTTTTTGTTGATTCTTCTCTCTGCTGTAGAAAAACTTTGTTTTCTCTTCTTCATCCAGAATTGCTTCTAAAAACTTCCGGCTTCTGACTGAGGATGAGATTAGATTTTCTTTTCTTTGGTTTTATCCAGAACTCCAGGCTCTTTCATTCAATTCATCCACCGTCTTCATAACCAAAGTAAACTGACTTCTCAACCGATTAGCTTGAAAGCTACAAACAACCAATCATCGAGACAGATAAAAATTGGTACCCCCTCCTTCTCAATTTTCTGTTTCTGGCCACTGTCTTCACTAGTCTTTGTAAAGGTAGGAGAGCAGTAGAAGTCCGAATGGTAGAGCTCGAAATTGGTAAGACTGGTTTTCTAAACGAGCGAAGCCACCTTTTGATGAGGACAAACCTGGAACGTAAAAGGTAGGCTCCTTTAAAATCCATGTCCACCAACCACCATTCTTAACTCGTTGATGCGCTGAAAGAGCAACCATTCTGAAAGCTTCGACGAATATCTGTTCAGAGGGCGTAGATTTTGAACGGCCTGAAGTCTCCTTTGGAACAAATAACTTTTTCCAACCATTCCTTCACTTCTTTTTTTTTTTTTCAAAACATAGCCTTAATGTCTCTTCTGGCATAGGCCTTAGAGCCAAAAACTGACTTTCATCAGTGCTAAACTGTAAATGGTAATCTTCTGAAGTTGTTTGAAGAACCCATAGATCCTAGGTTATCGCCTGCCACGCCGGGATGAATGCCCTCCGCTGGCGTCTAGGTAGGTAGGAATAATTTTAATCTTCTCTTCTTCTAACTCGCGCCACATCTGCGCCTCTACGACTGGAGTAGGAAGAATAACTTCGTACTGTCTAGAGCCGCTATAATGGGATTTGCTTGACCTAAGTCTTAGCCCGACTTTCCGAAAGGAACCTCTGTTCCCTCTGTTGGCAAGAGAATAACTAGGAGCGGAAGTCCTTCTGCGACGCCATAATCGTAAGGTCTGTATCTATAAGCGTTCTAAATCTTGAAGAACCTCTGGTCTTGTATACTTAGGCAACTTGAATCCAGCTAAACTCGTTCTTCTTCCAGAGATGCTAAACTAACCACTGTCTTCCCAAAAAGTCTTAAACCTCTAGGAGCATTGAGGAAAACTTTCATGGCGTACAATTCAAGGGTCAACTCTGCATTCTTCGCTTCCAGAGCCCGAATTGGTAGCACTTTTTAAGTAAAAAGGCTCAGTTGAAACGTGATGAAGTATCCTCTCACACAGTCTAAAGGCATCTCTCATGGCTTCACTAACAAGCTCTACAATAGGCCCAATAAGCATTCATAAGGCTGCTAAGAGACAGGCTACATCAAACTCCACCTATAATTAAACGGTCAATCTGTTCCAAATTTGAAGAGCAACATCCTTGCCCTCATCAATTCTATGGACAGGTTCGTTATGTTTTCTAGAAAGAACCGCCTTCAATCACCACCGCTGGTGGCATGGTCTTGGCTTGCGTAAGAGTTACTCATCAGACTACAGCATATCCCAGCATGGTCTGGACCCATAGGAGCTGAGAAAAATTCATAATCTTCCTCACATGTAGTAAAGACTCAGGAAGTCCATCTGAGAAGGGGCGTCTTCAGAAATAGCAGAACACATTTCAAACGCTCGCTGAACCAAAACGGCCGTCAAAAAGGGCGCAGCAACATTAGGAGATAAGTACTGTAGATCCTCAAAGTCTTCCGTCATACAGGAGTCCAGTACGGAATAAGGAGCTCCATAAATGCTGGGAAATCTCTTACAATTTCGTATTCTCAATCAAATCAGAGCCTCTACCAGCTATTACCAGTGCGCTCTAGACTTGAAGTGCCTTGACTAAATGTGCAATGAGTGGAGAAGCATCAGCCGGTATTGGTTGAGTAGCCTTAAAGAGCTTAACTTGGACTGTATCCCTAGGAGCTGACATCGAAGATGGCTCTTGTTACGATGAATCCTGTGGAGGAGGTAGGTCGTGCGAGGATATATCCCTATCCACATAATCATAGCATAACACCTTCAGATTCAGTACAACCATGGTGGAAACAGACTCCTTATTCACAGTTAATAATCTGTCTTAACTCTAGACTTGTAACATCATCCTCTTAGGCCGTGAAACATAATATGACTGACATCGTTCAATTCGATCTTTAACTGAGAATCATAATCAGAGGCAATGTCATCTATACTAGAGGAACGTTTCTGTCCTAAGTGAAAACGTTTGAGGAGGAAGCCAATGTTTCTTGTCTAATGCATCAGAACTTTGTCTAAAAGTCTTAGAGAAGAATCTCCGCATGTCTGAAAACCCGAAGAAATCACTAGACGTAAGAACTACCTGAGGCGATCCTCTAGATCTGCGATATTCATGGCTAGTAGAAATCTTAATGACTATTCTACTACTTGTGTGAGACTTTTAGGTAGGCCGTAGAGGAGAAAGTATTTTCTAAACCTTAGAGCTATCCCTGTCGGAGAACGTCGGCAGTGATGACTGGAAACGCCTCTCTGAAGTAAGAGTATCTATTCATCATGTTCCTAAAATCGCACTTCTTCAGTAGATCGTCGGCTACGGAGACTATCTGGAAGACTTGTGTATTGACTGCGGGCCCCTGGAAAGGGAGCGATGGTCTAGAAGATACAGTAGGTCATTCCTTATCCTTCCTAGGTACCCCAGATGAATATAAGTGGAGAAGAACTCTGTCTTCTTGCTCTACGATGACGGCTAGACGATTGACTTGAACGGTAGGAGACGGTGAACATGCCACTGAAGACCGAATAGGTGCGACCCTAATGGTTGGCCCGATGGAGAAGTGGGTAAGTATAATTTGGAATTGAATCCTAATAACTACGATTGCGCCCGACGGTTTAATCGGTTGAGTAACGGTTGATAATTCACACTCGGATACCCGGGACTGCCCGAAGTTAACTAGGTGGACGGACTGATGGACTGGAAACCACTGTAGTCTTGAAAAAGAGGTAAATTACATTTTCCCTTTCCGTAATACACCTCTGCATGAACAACACGTTAACTTCCTTCGAAGCAAGGAGGGAAAACTCTGCCTTCATTGAAAGATCGTATCTAACCTTCCGCCCTCACATACAAAGTCTCAATGGTTCCTTCCTCTGACCATAAACTCATGACCCGTCGTATACTATCGTAACATCGGCGGCTCCTGCCGCACATAATTAGTCATAGCTAACGGTACGTAATACAAGGCCGTCAAGAGGTGTAGAGTTTGAATTATAAAATTATCATCGTACTCATCTGAGACATACTTCTATACATCATCACTACGGGCAGGCAGCCCATCCGCCACTTACGAGGTACCATCGGTAACCGTTATTCATAAACGCATATAACCGCATTAATAAGTCTTAACAAAGGGCGCTGGGCTTCATTCACTGGCCTCCACGGAAGTCGCCCTCATTTCATAATCAACTGCACACTACGTGACGCCGGTGGACTGAGGGTGATTAAGTTTCACACCACGGATAAAAGAGCCAAACTGACTTCTCAAGTATTGTTAATTACAGAATTCGATCGCTGGTAAGACCGTACGCCGTTAGATCTTAAGATCGCTTGAGAGTATTTACCGTCAAAAGGCCACGGCTGGATTTCTTCCGACCCGTATAGAGTCGGCAAACCGTCGGGCTACTCAACCGTTGATAATCTTCCAATTCACCATGAATGGAAGGAGTGGATAGACCAGCCAGTCCGTAAGTAATCACTTACTCCACTCGGATTTATAAATCAACGTCCCTATCATCACAAAACTGCACGAGTTGGCTGGACGAAATTGCCCTATAAGCTGTCTAATAGCCTCTGGAGCAACCGTAAATAATAACGTCTTAAGCTAGACAAAGATAGAACTTACTGCTCTTGAAGAAGTTTAGGTTGAGTGGTAGAGGTAGAAGCTTCATCAATTCACCGTTGCCACGACCCGAGAGGGGAGACCCTGAACGGAGATGAAGCTGTTTAGCCTTGGCTTTGTCTCTTTTACTTTCTTCCATATACACCTCCATTCATCAAGAATTTCTGAATCTCCAATTCTGTCTACACTTTGTGTATAAATACAAGGTCCTCCTTGAACAGCCTTCTGCACTTCACTACAATTCATTCGGTCTTTTGTCTTGTCCTCGAAGGAAACTCTTTTACATCCAGACCATCTGCGAAGCGGTTTTCCTTCAGTCTGCTGCAACATCAAAGTAAAACCTACTGTAACGGTTGTTTCGATACGAATAGGGATGACCCGCACCCGAAATCGGGAGTTCCAAAAAAGGGTAGAGCAGAATCAGGCCAAGGAGACAAGACGACGACTGAAGACACAGGGCACCCCCCCCCCACCCCCAAAAAAAATTTTGAAGGGAAAATTTGAGATTCATCGGCACTAGCTGGTAATCGCTTTGAGATACAAATGAATGGTTGCACCCTTGAAGACTATAACAAGGGCGAAAAATAATATAAATACTGCAAGGGAGCAGCACGAGACAGGACTATCCCCAACATGCCCTGGCGTTCTAGGTGTGGACTTACATAGGGGGGAGTAAAACCTGGCCAAGGATAAGCCCACTTAACACCCGCCGCAGTACAAGCAGCGCGAAACAAATGGCCTTGAGTCTCGCGGGGCAACCATGTGGAAGGGATAATACATAATGTATATCTGATACTTATGTAACAGCTTCCGAATTCCACTCCTTAGAAATCTTCCGATTACACTCCTTAGAATCTTCCGAATTCCATCCATAGAACTCTTCCGAATTCCACTCCTTAGCAAACATCCGGATTCCGGTCTAAGAAAACATCTCAACCTTCACCACACATCATCATCCAAGACTCCGACGACCCGTATAAGGTAGATGTTTTATCTATATATATACATAACAAAAATCGCCGATAAATCGGCGATAAGGGGAAAATATGTATGTATAAGTTATCCCATAAAATTTTCACATGGTGCCCCCAACTGAGACACAAAAAGAGCAAAGGATTTTCTGGACGCCAGTGACGTCATTTGGTTGGGCGTACCGATGCTAGCATGGACCGCTACTAGGCATGGGCGCACCAAAATTTTTAATGTGGCAATAGGGGTGTCTGAAGGCCTTTTTGAGCACAAAAAATGCACTAGTTGGATCATTTCATAAGTATAAAATTGATAACATAGAGTATACACGTTCACTGTCTACATCCTGTCCTTTGGAATGCCTATCTTGCAGCTACTGTTAGCCCAACTACAAGCCGAGTGTGTGTACTGTGCGGTAGCTGCCGCGGTAGACGTGTAGCTGCCGTATAGGTTACTACACGAGTAAGAAAATGGCCGTGTCATATGCCATGTGATATTCTCTGATTGGCTTGATACATGCTAAAGGCTCATCCCACATCCGCATTTTTTTGCAAGAAAACCACTTCCAGACTGCTCCAGACTGTTGCCGATTGACCAATTTTTTGAAAATCGTGAGCAGTCTTTCTTTTTCATGTGTAGTTTTGGCAAGGTCTGGGCCTGTTCTGTACAGTTCGGCTGTAGTCTTATTACCCATTATTTGCTAGAAAACCACTTCCAGACTGCTCAAGACTGGTGCCGATTGGCCATTTTTTTCGAAAATCGTGAGTAATTTTCCCGTTTTGTCGTTGTGTAAGTTTTGGCCAAGTCTGGAACTGTCCTGTTCAGTCCCTTCTTTCTGCAGTCTGGTGGTGGTCGGGAGCACGTGAAAAATTCGACAAAACTCGGCCACAATTTTTTCTTGCAGCTTAAAAAAATCGTGGCGGGTTTTTTGGAATCGGAAGGTCGGCTTGAACACATGAGCGGTCTGGAAGAGGTAGCCGATGAGTTGGCGCGCATCATGAGTGGTTGTGTGCAGTTTGAAAGTGGTTGGCAATGATTCTGCTCCAAGCGGGAGAGAAATGCAAACCAACTTGATATGTTAAATCGCGGCGACCTACAGAAATTAGTCGCCCGACTTGGTAGCCAACTGCGTCATTTAAAGAAAATTTTCAGTCGCCGACATGCAGATGTTTTGTCGACGATTCTGGCGTTCTAAGTATAAAACTCAGTCATTCTGTTCAATTGTCTCCGTAGTGCAAGACCGCTGCTTACAACCTTTAATTATTTCTTGGATAAACTATATTGCTGGGCTTCCTGCTCCTAGCAGAAGAAGAAGATGCCACCAATGTTTAGCCATGTTCGAGAGTAAAAGAAAGAGGTGAGAATGAATGCAGAAATAAGGAGAATATGACTAAGAGTGGATACCTGTACAGACCCCTGTTTGGTTTCTCTTACCAACTCATACCTGCACTCCGAAGAAACGATGTTCGGCTTCACTGAACTTTATTAGAATTCACCTGAAATGTTGACGATTGATGGCAACGAGTTGGACCACGACTGGTGAAGCAAGACACCACTGGCGAAAGCCCTTGATCCGGCCTGAAGCTGTCCGTCACCCTAAGGTTCCTTGCCAGCGGTGACAGTTACTGCTTGATGTTATGATTCCGTGTGCCCCACAACACCATCTCTTTTTATTGTGAGAGACCCATGCAGAGCCATAGTGGAGGAAAATGCGGAGGAGGTGATCGAGTGCCCTGTGACACATAATCTGGATTAAAACGCTGATACGCTTTTGTCAGAAGGTGGAACTTCCACAACTGCATGGGGGCATTATAACGGTAAAAAACAAACATGTAGCAATGAAGTGTCCTCCCCGAGGTGGTTCGAAGTACTAACAACTACAAGCACTTCAACTCCATAGTGCTACTGGCCCTGGTCGATGCCGACTACAAATTCATCTGGGTGGATGTTGGCACCAATGGGTTCGGCTGGGTTGATGCCACAATCTTCAACTAATCCGAACTGTGGAGACGATGGGGAGCGTGACATCGGTCGTCGAACCAATAGACTTCCTGGTGGTAATACAGAAGTACCGGTCTTCATCGTTTGGTGACGCATGCTTTCGCCATCAAGAACCTGCTGATGAACCCTACTCGCAGCGGCAGCTGACAAGAGAGCTGCGGATCTTCAAACTACAGACTCAGCAGGGGCACTAAGAGTAAAAAAGTGGAGAATGCCTTTGGTATCTTGGCCAACCGATTGCAGGTCTCCTGAGAAAGATCTCTGAGCCTGATACAGCCACAACTGTCATCACATCCTGCATCTGCCTCCACAACCTCATGAGGATGAGATCCCTCACCCAGCGCAACAGATGGCAGCGCATGAATAACGGGAACCACAACATCCGTGAGGGCGCATGGAGACAAGTGCCGCCCTGCCCCGATCTCGACATCGACACAAAGGCAACCTTGATTCAAAGGCAGCCAGACAACAGAGAGACTACCTGAAGGAGTACTACAACTCTGAAGACGGAGCCGTCCCATGGCAGAACAGAATGGTCCCCTAAATGTACAACACAACCGCTCCTTTGGTCAGATATCATCCCGTTTTCAAAATCCCACCGCATTATGAAACAATTTTAAAAAAAATTGATTAATTTTTTAAGAATATGATCAAAAGGACGTCCAATATACGGATGCACAGTCAGAGTGTGAGAGTCCATTTAGTTTTAGCACACTTTTAGAAGCACTGCATAATAAACCGTAATATTGAAATAAAGTGGTATTATGTTGTACGATAATATGAACAACGGACAGGCTTTTTTCTGTGACCAAAACTGGTCCTCTTTTGCCTTGACAAACAACTCGGCCTTTTGCCACTGTTCCCGTTTTTCATTGTCATTAATACATTCAAAATACCTTTACCCTAAAGCGACCCCACTTTCCGATCCTTTGGTTCAGATTATCCGTCCCGTTTTCAAAATCCCACCGCATTATGAAACTGGGGGGTAATTTAAAAAAAAATGGTTATTAAGTTTTTTAAGAAAATATGAATCAAAAGGACTGCCATAGACGGATCACGTCAGAGTGTGAGATCATTTATTTTAGCACACTGTTTATGACTCACGCTATAATAAAAATGTAATATTGAACTAAGTGGTATTATGTGTACATACTAATGAACAGACGGACCATCGTTTTCTGTGACCAAAAATGGTCCCTGGTTTGCCTTGACAAACCACTCGGCCCTTTTGCCTTGTCCCGTTTTCATTGGGTCATTGTGAAATACATGTCAAAATCACCTTAACCCTAAAAGCGACCCCACTTTCCGGTCCTTTCATAACATTTTATGCAAATTAATTTTATTTCATTTAGTAATGTTTTTTGGTATTTTTTTTCAAAACAGCAAACCTCAAGAATTCGGGTTGCAAATGACTGGTGTTTCTAATTCAATGGAAATATACACATGAACGTAGTGGGGTCAGATGTCATTTAGGGTTTCATGTCAAAATTTTAATTTTTCACAATCCTTCTCCCTACATATTGCAAGTAACTGACTCATGCATAATGAGTAGCTTGTTGACCCTCACAAAAGTTATGGGTCAGATTCAATCTGGGGTCATCAAGGGGAAACTTCCGTTCTAATTTGAAACATCTTAAAAATTCTCTATCTGGCTTGATGCAACGTTGCATGGTACGTGACTCATACCTATGAATGGCACTTTTGCGGCGGCCCGGTAAGTAAGTACGTAATACCTGTTTCTCTAAAATTGAAAAAAAAAAGTTGGCGTAAATTGAAACCAGTGTTTAAAAATTATCAAAACTCGAAAAATATCGAAAGGCATTGTGGAAAAAATTGATGCGACTGTAGCAATTGCGTGTTCACTTTTCCTTGTCTGCAAGCACCGAAGTACCCGACAAAAACGTTCAATTTTCTCGCTAGGTTCTATAGGTTCAGACCCAACTACGATACATATTCAAAACAAAACATAGTAACGGACCCTCTGATGCAAAAACCCCCATAGAACCCCTTCGTTTTCAGGAGATATTTGATATTTAGTTTCATTTATACACATTCGCTATGACGGACTGATAACTTGCCGTTAATCTCTCGCGCAGTACCAATTTATCTTATCTTTCGCAGTCAGTGACACAGACTACACCGTGGAAATACTTACCGGACCTCCGTAAAGCAGCTTCAGACCCTTCACAAAACTTGTGCTCGGCATGGGGTCAGCGGTCATTATGGGCCAAATAAGCAGCTGTAGGGTATGTGTAATCGCGATGACACAGTCAGATCTAGTTACCCTAGGCGTTCATGCCTAAGGTTTTGAGTTCTGTCTGTTTCTTTCTTCTTTCTTTCTATCATGCGGCTGCACCGCATGATATACTAGCTTCTCTCTTTATTTGTACCTTGCTTTAAAATGCTACTAATGCCAGATGCTTGTTCAGATTGCAACGAGAATTGGCCACAAGAACGCCTGACCGAAGGTCAATATAGGTGTTCACAGTTTGATCATAGGGTTCACCTGGGGTCAATAGAGGTCATAGACTCTCTAACGCCCTTTTCCCTACTTCTCGCACAGTTCGAATGTTCATTACAGGTCAGTCACGCTTACCATCCTTTTTGCTGTTTCTGCCACAAATCAATTGCTATAATCACTAGACTTGGTCAGAAGAACCGTTGACCCAAGGCCCATATGGGTGTTCACAGATTTGGTTCAAGGGTCACATGGGCCCAATGCCAAACTCCTAAGGTTAGTGCTTCTTTGGAAGCAACGGTACATGTCTAGTTCTTTATTTCTTTACTAAATTCTACAGATAACTCATGTATGTGACGTAGTTTGACATCCTCTTCAAAAGTTACTTAATGATATTTTGATCAAAGGTCATTTGGGGTCACAAGTGTCAAAGACCTGATTTTCACCAAAAATGCTGCTACACATGTTGCATACAGCTGGTCGACCTCACCACCCATGTTTGGACCGATGCCTCCGAAGCCTATAGGTGCTTGTCTGGGGACACGGACTGGTTGTGAAGACGGAGTATTTCCCTCAGGCCCACTCATGTTGAAACTGTCGTAAGACCCGAGGAAACTGGATGTAGATTGTGCTGCTGGTTGTATAGAAGTGAGGCGCTGCTGTTGTGACATGTCGGGCATCTGTGGTACTTGTCTGGCAAATGGGTTCACACGCTGCTGGTACTGCTGGTGTTGCATTACTTGTACGGGCTGCTGGACTTGTCTTTGCTGCTGGACTTGTGGGCGCTGCTGTCGCTCGAAGAGAGGCCAACTTCTCTCGATGTAGCTGTTGAGCAGCTCATGGGACCTCAGGTAGAAGTCCTGCATCAGACTGTCATGGATGTGTGCCATCTGAGTGCCCATCCAGCTGGCTCAGGCACCCCTCTCCGTCATGTCAGCGTGCTTGTCAGCAGACCTCGTCAGGTACGTAGTCAGCTGCCGTTGGATGTCCCGTGCCCTGTTGTCACGCTGCTTGATCTCTCGAAAGAAGCGGTCATCCTGCTCGTCCTTAGCACCTTGCCTCTTGGACTTCTTCGACTGAGGTGCTGGCATGTGGGACAGCTCGTCAATATCGGGAGTGGGGTCCCGGTCCAGATCATGACGAGGAGGCGGCGTGGGGCTGCGAGGGCTCGGTGACAGGTCTGACTCAGACTCTGACACAGGAGTCTCCTGACGAGGAGGCCTGCTCGCCGCAACTTTGGACTTGAGCTGAAAATACACAAATTGAACGAATATATTAGAAATCTGATAAAATACAAACAATTGTACAATTAATTCAATTTCAAACAACATTGCCAAATATTGAATTAAATAAAGAATTTCTCATACTCACACTGGAAGGAACCTGGCCCTTGATCCTTTTGATGTGTGGAGCCAAAAAGCCAAGATTATCTTTGCACCACTTCTGTCTGTAGGTCAGGGTCTCCTTCTTCTTGCTCTCACCAGACTTGCGCTTCTTTTCCTCACTTGTAATGCGGCCGTACATTGTTCTCATGGACTCGTACCACTTGATGAGGCCCAAGTGGTCCACGCCAATGTCTTTGGCCAACTGCTGCCATTTGGCGGTCTTGGCGGCGGTGAGCTTGTACTCACGAAGACTCTAATCATAAATGAAGGGATTGGCAATCAGAAAATCAATCACTTTCATCTCATCCTCGGGTAAAAGAGAAGGAGGCCCGGTTGTGATGGTCTTCTTGGATTTCCTGGATTTTTTGGTCTTCTTAGAAGGACCTGGCTCAGGCTCATCATCATCATCATCTTCATTGTGTGAAGATTCCTCCTCAACCTCCTCCTGGACTTCCTCTTCATCATCACGATCTGTCTGAGTGGGTGCACCAGTGACTGATGTCTCAGAGGCGGCATCCTCATTGAGGGGAGCATCCTGGTATACTGGAGCATTGTTTTGGTCTTTCTTTTGGGAACACTTCAATCCTGCTAAAGCCCTCTTCCTACCACAACCACCACCACCTCCTCGTTTCTTGGGCGGCATAGTCAGATGTATATAGGGCTATGGTGATATATCGTACTGATGTTGATTCTGCAAGCAGCAAGCAACAAATGAGGCTGAATGCCCAGAAGCGGCGGCTTATATACTCGACGAGGGGTTGGCAGGCACGCGTCCCCACGTGGGGAGGTGTCAATCTCTTGGCGTCAACAACTCGCCGACCAATCGGCGACCATTCGGCGACCAATCGGCGACCAGTCTTGACAACAACATGTCGCAACTTGTGTGCCGTCGTGTCAAGGTCGGCGAATGATCGGGGACTAAACAAGCAGAGTCGCCGATTAAACATGCTTGATCTTGTTCATTTCATGATGCTGTCACCTACTGCTCAGCGTTTCAGCATCCCTTGTCTCGTTGACGACGGGGATAGTCGCAGACTAATCATCCCTGGTCGGGATAAAAAAATGTAAATTTTGCAAGTTTGAACAAGACTGTAGCCGATTTGGAAAAAAATGCAGTCTTGTGTAGTCGGGAAGTGGTTGGGTCGGGAGCTGTCTTCTGTGTGACTATACCTTAATGAGCAGGGCTCAATGCGCTTTCAACCTTTAAAGTTAGTTGCACACAATGCTCATTTCACTATTTTTTGGAGGGGGGATTTTAATTTGAAAATGGTTTGAAATCTTATTGAGATGTTACCTGCTCCACATTCATCAAGTTTTTCTGTACACCTTTCACTGGTGTTCCTGCATGGGGTAGCACTGGAAGCTCAAGCTCACCATGTTTTTGCCAAAAAATGGGCCTACTTAAAGGTGCAACGAGAGATTTCACAAATCAGGTGTCCCTAAAAAAAATCGAAAGTATTGATTTTTGCTCTGATGTAAAGCATTCCATCAAAAATAAACCCATCTAAAAGGATTAAGCTGAGAAATATTTCTTTGGTACAAAAATTGTGAAATTTCTAATTTCGTACAGGAGCAAATAGAAAATTCAGCCTATGTTTTATCAGTGGCAGATTTAAGAGTCAGCAGTGTCAGCAGCTGCTGACAGGGCCCCCTAAAATATTGCTCTCAGGGGCCCCCTCGTACAATTAGTCGCTATTACGTTTACTTCTTGGCACTAAAGGGGCCCCACCATAAGCTGCTGACAGGGCCCTTTTCCTTAAATCCGCCACTGTGTTTTATATTGAAATATAAGCAAATCAGAATCACCTTTTTTCTCTCTTTTAAGACATTTCTGTAGCCAAATACAAGGTAAGAAATCTATTGAGTGTCTAATCTATATGAAATTACTATTATGACACAATATTTAAAAAAAAAAAAAAAAAAAAGGATTAAGCTGAGAAATATTTCTTTGGTACAAAAATTGTGAAATTTCTAATTTCGTACAGGAGCAAATAGAAAATTCAGCCTATGTTTTATCAGTGGCAGATTTAACACCTCCTATGTACACAAAGGCAGCATTTTATAATACCTGCCACATGTTTTGATTGAGATCTCGATCACTTGAGCACAGTAAGTGTTAAGAGTCAGCAGTGTCAGCAGCTGCTGACAGGGCCCCCTAAAATATTGCTCTCAGGGGCCCCCTCGTACAATTAGTCGCTATTACGTTTACTTCTTGGCACTAAAGGGGCCCCACCATAAGCTGCTGACAGGGCCCTTTTCCTTAAATCCGCCACTGTGTTTTATATTGAAATATAAGCAAATCAGAATCCCCTTTTTTCTCTCTTTTAAGACATTTCTGTAGCCAAATACAATGTTTTTTTTTTAAAAAGAAATCTATTAGTGTCTCTCTATAGAAATTAACTTTATGACCCATATTTGGGTGCCTCAAATCTCATTGTTGCACCTTTAAGGCTTATATTGACCACTCTAGTCCTATACTCTGTAACCTAGAAGTACAAAGTAATCAATAAACTCCACACCAGTCTCACAAGGAATGCCTGGTATTTGTCGACTTATATGACCATTATTTTGTGTATCATTGTAAGAGATTTGGTTTTATGGTCTTACACCAAAACACTCGCTGTGTCTTCAAAACGCTCACGATTAGACTGCTTCTAAGAAGTGTATAAAGCGCGTTTTGTAGTAAGGCGCGATAATGCGGCCAGTGCATCGATTAATTTTACTTTGTACTTCGAAGTTATAAGTATCCCTACACTATTATTTGAAGTGCTCCTGGTCATTCCCTTGCCTTTTCTAATCTGACATCCCCTCACGAATCTTTTCACTAGATGTTCTGTCTCCCACAGCCATACTTTCAGGTTGGGACAACCACTCCATTATGGCAATTTGTTATGTCAAAATGGGCAAACAATTATCAACAATGACATTATTATACCATGCATTTTGTTCTATTTGTGATTAAAGAGATTACACGCAAAAACATATTGGGTTTCCTACAATCAATCCCAATCCCAATCCATGCTTATCCCATGCTACTACAGTATTTAACAATGCGAACTCGTATTTACGCGATGCTTAAAATATTCCCCGCCGAATGTTCCGATCTACACCCCGCAATACCCCTACCCCCTCCCCAACCCCTAAACCCCCACCTCCCAACCCAACACCCTCACCCCTCCCCAACACCCTCACCCCTCCCCAAAACTCCCACCCCCTCCCCAACACTATCACCCCCTCCCCACACTATTCCCCCCTCCCCAGCACCCCACCCACACCACTCCCACCACCAATGCAACAACACCCCACCCCCTCCCACCACACTTCAACACCACGACAGGTCACCCCTCGCCAAAACCCTGCCCCCACCCCACCCCCTCCCCAACACCCTGGCAATACCTACACCCCCTCCCCAATACCTAACCCCCTCCCCAACCCCTAACCCCCTCCCCAACACCCCACGCCTTCCCTATGACATAGTAGTCTCAATTAGCGAGGAGTTTTTGCTATCCGATGTACTGTCAGAGATACCAGCACTTTTGCCATATTTAATTAGCTCATTGCATACCTAAGCCGATATATCACAGACTTTAAAAATCAAAATTGCAAAAAAAGATGTCCCCAGGTAGGCTTTCATGCAGCGCACGGAATGTTGAGTATCCAATGTACAGTGTCATAATAAATAGCAATTACGGCTGATGTTTGCATATTAATTATCTCATTTCATACTCACTTTGCCAAATACGTTCCAAAATCTAATCAGTCGAGAACTCTTCATCCGCTTCCTTCCACCAAGGTACATCATTATACGCCTTACTGAACTTCTGAAACTTGTTTACCCAGCCTTGCAGGAAACATTTTCATAATTATGCAAATTAGATCCTAATTAGCATATTTTAGGCCCAAAATCTAATCAGGTCGAGAACTCTTCTACCCGCTTCTTTCCACAAGGTTACATCATTGTTTCCCTTACGGAAACTCCAAATAAATTGATACAACGTGGGTTAACATTTTTGTCCACAGCGGGACGGCGTACGAACGTACGGACGGACGCTGCTCATTTTATAGTCCCCCCCGTTCACGAACCTTGTTCGGCGGGGACAAAAAGTATTATTCCATCCTAATGGTGCACCATCATCTGTATGTGGCATAATTGCCCCAATTAAAAAATTCCATTGAAAAGTGCATCATTACAGCCAGTGCAACTCCACAACATGGTCAGCTCTTGGTGCCCTCTAAGTCAGGATGAGTAATGCTATGTCCCTGATCTTTCTCCAGATGTTAGATATGATCTGAATTATAATTCCATCTTGATTTACTGCCTTGATACCTATATTGTACAGTGTTCACATTGATATTTTCTGAGGAGTTCCTATTAATCCCCCTGTAAAGTTAGACTACAGGAAACAATTTTTTTTATTTATGACCTAACACCAACAAAACCCCTAATCCTAATGCCAAAAATAACAAGGAAATTTGTTACATGTAGACATTGAAGAGTGTACATTGAACTCTTTACACTTAACTTTTCAATCTATTTTGATGCGAGAGCTACAGCCCATAGCCTACCGTGTAGACTTAATTTGTTGGTCGACCAAAATAAGGCACTTTTTCACTCTAAAATCAAAACTAAACATCATTTAGCCCTAAGATTCACAGAATAAAAAGAAAAATAGTAGCTTTCTTAGTACTAGATACCAAAACTTTGACCATTTACAGTAAAATACAGGGTTCTGGGGGAAAGGCTATTAGCGACTGGATCATGGACCTTTAGTGATATAAAATATTTGGAAGTACCTTTTCAACTTCAGCCTGGGCTTCATGGTTTTCTTTTCTCAATTTCTCAAGAGATCTCATAGCATCTTCTTCAGTCATCACTAGCTGCACATTTCTGGACATCTTTTACTCCAAGCACACTGTAGAAACAAAAACACATAAAACAACAGATTGTAATTCTTGCATAGTTGAAGGCCCATGGCTACCACTCCCATGTGGCAGAGGTGTATTTCTTCCATATCACCCACCAACCACTCAGATCAAATGACAGACCTGGGTAGACTTAGTATTTTTACACAGCTCCTCCTATTCCTGTGTATAGCAAGCCAGGTGTATGGCAAGCCAGGTGCTCAGTGATTCGATGAACAATTTTGGGGCAATAGTGATTAACTACCTTTTTTAGGGTGAAAACTTAAATTTATTTATTTATTTAATTAACTTAGTTCTTCAAGTTATCAAGAATACTATGGTTATCAAAACTTGGTTTATTGAGTTGACAAACCAAGTTTATTACCTAAATATTTCGTTTCTCAACAAGGAATGCAAGGAATCATCTTGAGTCATGCAGGTGTTGCCTGGCCCATGACGGTGTAAAGCCCGATGAGTAGCTCAGGGTGAGGGTTGGTAGCTGGAATGTGGCGAGTCTGAAGGGGAAAGGTGTGGAGATCTGTGAAGAACTGAGGAAGAGGAGGGTGGACGTATGTTGTGTGGAAGAGGTGAGGTGGAGAGGGGAGGGGGCTAGGATGATGGGGTTAGAGGGCGAGGTGGTGTAGCGGTCGAGTCGCTCACCTTTCACCAATGCGGCCCGGGTTCGATTCCCGGTCGAGCCAGTGTCGAATGTGAATTTGGTGCCGATCCATACTCGTCCTCGCAGGTTTTCTCCGAGCACTTCGGTTTCCTCCTGCATCTAAAATCGGACTTCTTCCCATAAATCTTTCCCCGCTGTTCTGGAGGGTCCCTTGAATTTAATGCATATATAGCAATATTGGGTTCTGCCTGGCAAATGCCGAATGTTATAAAAATAAAATAAAATAAGTTAGAAGGAAGAAAAACAAATTGTGGTGGGTGGGTAAGAGTGAGGGGATGGGGCTGTGGGGGTCCTGTTGAAAGAGGAATTGTGTGAAAAGGTGGTGGAGGTGAGAAGAAAAAGGGATAGGGTGATGTCAATCATAATGGGATCATTCCATGGCCGTGTTGCCATGTCTCAGGGGGGCCAGTTGTATTCAAAGGTGGATATGATGCGTGAACATGGACTTTCGAAATGCACCCTAAACAAGTATTTCCACCGACTAAAAAACATACCCTAAACAAGTATTTTTGTCTGTTTTCCTACCATAAACAAGTCTCTTTGTCAGTTTTTGCTACCTAAAACAAGTAAGCAATGCATTGTGTTGATAATATACCCTTATTATCTGACTTTGCTCATGTTGCTTTACTTCCAAAATACAATATTTTTGATTATTTTGATCTCGCGTATATCACAATTTCGGGGTTACGAAAAAAACATACCCTTTTTTCCATATTTTGCTGTTTTTGACACCCTAATCAATGTACGCGCGTACATCGCCTGTTGGAAAAAAGACACCCTTTTTACGCGTTTTCTTGTTCACGTATCATATCCACCTTTGAATACAAGTGGCCCCCCCGGGTGCCATGTGTCACAGATTTTGCTAAAACTTGGTGGATAGATTCACCCAATGATAGTTTAGAAGAGGTCAAAATTATAAATTCAAATTCACTTGCATTGCGGAGTTACAGAAGTTCAAAGTTTGTTGGTGTTTGTAGAAAATGGCCAATTAAAGTGAACATGAATTGTGAAGTGCCATCTTTGAGGCACCATATTTTAAAAAATACATGGATTTAGACCTTAATATTTGTGGTGTGCATTTACCTTTTGATATAGAAAGGGTTTATGGGAAAATAATTTTTTCATGTAATTATGTCCCTTTAACTGTGTATTCCTATGAGGAAATGAGAAATTTGGAAAATTTGAACCCCTAAACCCTCATTTTGAAGGTAAATAAAAAAATAATCCTAATCTTTGATACAGGAGCAATCATGTAGTGATAGCAGGATTTTTGTAAAATGCACCTAAATAAAGAAAATCCTTTCTCCATGTTGTAAAAAAAGCTTTGTCATACATTTTATACAGTAATCAATGGCAGCGAATTGGCAATGCCGGGCACTTAAATTTGAGGAAAAAAAATGGCAAACCATCTCCAGGGTTGTAGCCCCTCGGGTTACATGGATTGAATCCATGGGTTCCTATGTCACCCATGGAAGACAGGGTATGAAAAGCACAACACACATGTCCACATGACCCATAAGTTGGTTTGTTACATGCTGTAATTGCCTCAAAAATAGTGAGTATGAGTGAAACTTAACCTAAATCTCTTTTAGTTGTGACTACTAATCCAAATTGTCACATTAATACTGAACTACACATTGCTTAATTTCTAAAATCAATGAAAAGTGGTTTGTGCATCATGATACCTAACATAAACAAGCAGCACTGCCAATCATGCCCATGGATGAGTGCCATCTCTCATTCATGGTCTAAATCTTGTTATAAAACATATTGTCCAGTATTACATGTCTTTGTATTCAAGTAGTGCTTACTCCTGTCAAATGAAAGTAAACAGTAAAATGATGTCAACAAAACATGCTGCTGTGCAATCCTATGTCTGTACTTGTGTGTCTGAAGGTTTGTACTGAGCAAAGCTGAAGACACACATTTGATGGGTGTACCCTCAGGTCCTACAACAGGGAGATGTGGGCAGTAGTATACTTTTGAAAAAAACTGGTGACAGGAGGCAACAAAACATCAAGAAGTTCTACAAGAAACATGTCCAACTTACTGATATCACAGGGATTAATAATGGCTTCTTACCAGTTTCACCTCATTTGTGAATGAAGTTACTGCCAAAGAAGAAATCAGCAAAATTGTCATTCCTTGTGTCAGCTACTCACCTGTCTTGTTTACAAAATGGTGGCCACACCATGTAGTTGACAGCTGTTGCGACCTTCAGAAAAGTTCAGGACTAACATTGGAAATGTCACGAACATTCAGTCACATGATTGTAAGCTCTTCAACCCGCACTACAGTGTGTGTGTTTGTGTATGTAATACAGGTAGCAGACCTCTAAATAGTTCCGGTGGAAAGGTGGGATTTCCTTTAATGAAAGTAATATTCATACACGCTGCCATTATCATGTTATATCTAGTGTCTGATTTTAATTGAAGAAATTAAATTGGTGTCAAAATGATCGCTACTGCTGAAAATCACAAAATTTTGATCATGTTTAGTGTGGAGTCAGTGAAAAATACAGGTCCACCGTATTGGTATGTCAGATAAAATTGAGTCAACAGTCGGGTAAATTCGGACCATTTTTGGCGTGATTTGGGTGAGTTTTAAATTGGAAACCTTAAAGGACAGGAGGAGATTTTTGAGATATTGAATTTCTCTCCAATTGCACTGGATCGATTGTAGACCACCATCCAAGAAATCGTTTCAAAGGTTAATTGCACAAACAAGTACAAAAGAAAACTGCAAACCCAGTCGAAATTGGACTGATATCGTAATTTTCCCCCTAGAACACCGTGCTTAGACTTTCTGTCATGCACGACAGGAAATACTAAATTCATCATCTATTACATAAAGAAAAGCGTATTGGGCTGATTCACTTCCGGTTGATCTAATACATTGGAAAAGCATGTCTTAAACTATGCAACAAACCCGGGTTCGAAAAAACAATTGGGGGCGCTTCTTTCTGGAAATATCATCATTTCTCTTTAAAAGGATGTTAAAAATGACAGATCTGGCATGATTTTGGGTTCGTTAAAGTTAACAAAGAAGATGAATGTACAAAAGCAACCGAAGTCATGCTCAGCAGAGACGAAACAATCCATGTTTAGTACGCACTGTTTTACCAGAAAGTTTTACACAATTTTCGCATGCAATGGATTCATTGCAAGAAATAGAGGGGGACAATTGAATGGATGAAAGTTACTACTACCGGTACCTGAGGATGCAATTTGATATGTTAGTGTCTCAAACTTTCACTACACAAAATTTGATGTAATGTGTCAAATACGAATTATTCATGTTTGGCTATGGGAATGAAAGTTTTAGATTTGGCGTCTGCCGCCCAATTGCTCCAAAACCTGCCGCGAAAATTTTAATTATTAAAAAAAATATTTTTGCATTAAAATGCATACTATTATTCACAAAAAATCAAGTTTCCAATCATTAAACATCTGTAAAAGGTTTTAAACATACGCAATGACATGAGTACATACATGCAGTCTGAGAATGAGTTGAAACATGAAACATTTTGTGATTGATCCGTCACCCCCCCCCCACCCTGCTCTGGGCTGAAAACCCATAACTCGCAAGTCAACAAAAGGCGGTTCTCGAACCACAGTCTCGCCTGCTTTCGCGCTTAATTGTAAGACAAAAAGCAGCACACAGAGTGCAACGGTTGCGAGTCAAGGGTGTCCCCAAAAAGTGTGCAACCAGATAAACTCAATTTCGTAACTAGTTTTACTTCCCACTATTTCATTTGACACCACCCTAGGGGTCACCAAATTTTCCATGGTGGAGATATTCATCTTGACAAGTTTGAAAAACCCCCACGAGATAAGTCAGAGATGTTTAGGAGTAGCACCCCTGGTTTGGCATTTATAGTATTATTTACTTCCTGCTCTTTCATTTGACACCACACCAGGGGTCACAAAACGTTCATTGTGGAGATATAATCATGAGAAGTCCTCAAAAATGTGCATGACTTAAGATGTTTAGGAGTAGGCACCCCCGGGTTGCATTTTGATCGTATTCTATACCTCTCACTCTTTCATTGACACACCATAGGGGTCACAACTTTTCCATTGTGGAGATATTAATCTTAAAAGTCCCCCACATGAGCACAAGTAGAGATGTTTAGGAGTAGCACCCCCGGGGTGCATTATAGTATTTCATACTTCTCACTCTTTCAGTTGATACACCATAGAGGTCACAATCTTCCGTTTGGGAGCTATAATCTTAAAATGTCCCCAAATAATCATAACCAAGAGATGGTTAGGGAGTAGCCACCCCCGGGTTTGCATTTATAGTATTCTTTATTTCCTGCTCTTTCATTTGACACCCCCCAGGGCCACACATTTTCCATTGTAGATCTATATCATGAAAACGTCATGCAAACAAATCCTTAAAATTCACTAAATTTAGTAAAAATATGAAAATTTATTCATTTGGCAACACTATTTTTGAAAAAATCAGTTGACCACATTTGAAATTTGAGTCGCCGACGGGGTCCAGGAAAGTGGTGAATGCACAATTTTGCGTATTTCACATTTTCCAAGAATGTAACAGGCTGGCAACCCAAAAGATTGAAAGAAGTAGAAAACCCTTTTCATGAATACATGGGGCCACTGATCTAGCTATATATATTGATGTTAAGACCTTGTTGTGTGTACTCCCCCCCCCCCTTGATAAGTCTTTTTGTTTGATGGACACCTGTTTTGTTACACCACCAAATCACACCACAGCCTATACTGCAAATAAAAACATGCTGACTAATTATTGTAAGGTAAACAAACTCCTGAATCAAAATCTTTTTGAAGGTGTAGTATTCACACTGACCATGACAAACCTGGAGAATTTGGTGAAATGGACCAGCATTAGCATTAGTTGCAATTTTAAAATAATCAAAGAATTCCCCAGGCTTTAGTGGCCCACATGCATTTGACCCACAATTATATTCACACAAAAGAGGTTACCTATAGTAGTCTCATGTAGCGAAGGAATTTGCATATCCAATGTACAATTTATGCGATAAGCAATTACGCACAATATTTAATTAGATCAATTGCATCAAACAATGCCCTTATATTGACTCACTTGCACTTTGACCGCAATTGTGATTCATACAAAAGATGTACGGAATAGAAGTTCATGTAGAAGGCAATTTGGCATATCCAATGTACCATTTCAGCGATTACAGCAATTATGCATATTTAATTAGATCCAATTGTATCAAAAAAATGCACTTTAATCGGCCCACATGCACTTTGCCCAATTAAGATTCACCCAAAAGATGCATGGCATAGTATTCTTTTCATGCAGCGAAGGAATTTTGCCTATCCGATGTACGGTTCATCAAATACATAATTACGCATATTAATTACTCATTTTGCATACCTAACCGCTTGTATCACACACGCTCAAATTGGAGAAAAATATGCCACATGATAGGCTTTCATGCATTGCAGGAATTTTTCCGTATCCAATGTAACCGTTTCAAATATAGCAATTTATCTGTTTGGTTGCATAGTAATTAACACTCAATTTGTCATACTTAATTTGCCGAAATACGCCCCGAAATCTAATCCGGTTCGAGAACTCCCAGCCCGCTCCCTTCCACCAAGTTCCAACATCATCATACGCCTTACGTAAACGGAACTCCAGAAACTGGTACACAAGCCTTGCGGGAATTTTCGTATTATGCAAATTAGATACTTAATTAGCATATTTTAAAAACGCCCAAAATCTAATCAGGCAGGATCGAGACTCGTGGACCCGCTTCTTCCACCAAGTTACATCAGCATAGGCCCTTACGAACTCCAGATAATCGTACACAAGCCTGTGAACACGGACGACAGACAGACAGAATGAAGACAACAGACATACAGACAGACGGACAGACTACGACAGACAGAAAGTGATTACTAAGTACTAAGTCTCTGCCGAACAAAGTTCATGCGAGAACAATAAATTTATCAAAATGAATAATGACTAATGAAATAAAGCCTCATGCCATTTGAAAAATGTCCGGATGCAAATCTAAAACTTTCATTCTCATGGCCTATAGCTGTTTACGCCCAATTTCACCCACTACATTTGGCTCTAACTTCGCTAATACATGTATTTGTCTATACAGATTTGATTACCCCTCTTTTTTCGTTTTTAAGGTCCCCTTTTCAATGAACATAATTTCAATTTGAGGTAATTTTTTTCTTCCAAAATAATAGGGGACACCATGGCATGGAACTTCTATTATTTATGTACTGTATAATATATTCTTGACTGTGAGACTGTGTGGATGGAGCTAAATTTTCCCACTCATTTTTCTCTGAAAATGATAAAAAGCCTTAATAATTCTCCAATATCCATGTTCTGTACGGTATGAATCAGTATTCTGCCAGCGCCACACCCGCATCCTTCAACATGCAGTTTTGATTTTATTCTGTTAAAGGTGCAACCAGAGATTTCACCTATCAGCAGGTTTACCTAAAAAAATCTAGCAACTGATTTTGCCCTGATGTAAAGCTTTCCATCAAAATATCCCCATCTGGAAGGATTAAGCCTGAGAAATGTTTCTTTGGTACAAATTGGTGAAATCCTATTTCGTATAGGAGCAGATACAAAATTCATCCTGTTTTATATGAAATATAAGCAAATCAAAGACATTTTCTGTAGCCAAATACAAGGTAAAAATCTAAATGAGTGTCCGAATCTGTAGGTAGCTTGTTCCGTAGCATTGCCCGTCGTCCTCCCTACAGGTCTCCTACAACGCTACGCATGGGAGTCTATTGAAAAAGCCAGGGTGGGTGCGCAGCGGGTCCATGCAAGAATAAGGAATTCAGAATCAGTAACAAAAACAAGCACTTATTGAAAATCTTTACCTTTGGTGTCCTAAAGTATATTTATATTATACGCGCGTTGTTTCCTTGACTAATTTCAAATCATGGTTCAAATCTGATTATTTTGAACGGTGATGTCCAGAGGGTTTTTTGAATCATCCCATGATGCATTGCAATGTGCCTATACTGTAACTGTACTAAACTCATTCTAGTATTAGGGAATAATAAAAGTGTTCCAACGTTTAAGAACTACAAGACATTTCATAATCATGCAAAAAATTCGCCCACTAAGTACTAACGCTTTGTGGGGCTAAAATTAGCATAAAAGTCTTGGTTTTTATGTGTTATAATAGGATTTTTTATGTGATCATGTGACTCCTATGAGGTTCGCAAATAGAATCCCACAAAGCTGGCGGACCTGACGATATTCCTGCAAGACTCCTCAAGACAGTTTTGCTCATGAAATCGCCCTGCCATGCATTTTTGTTCAACAATCATACGATCTGGGTGTTATACCGATGACTGGAGTAGAGGCGCTGGTAACTGCACGTACAAAAAAAGGACCAAAAGCCGACCCCGGGAAATTATAACCAACAATCTCGCTCACAGTCTTTCCTGCAAAAATCATGGAACATGTAGTATTGATCCATATTGCCAAACATCTCTCAACAATAACATCTTGTTGATAACCAACCGGCTTCCGGAAAATTGTCACAGTCAACCCAACTCCTTGTTTTCCACTCCATGATTTGGGCATCGCCCCTACCATCGTGGTCAGACTGATTTGACAAAGTCCCTCACTTTAGATTGGCAGTAAAGTTGGAGCATTATGGCATCATGGTCCTACTCTCGATGGATAATCATTCTCACAATAGAAAGCAGGCAGTCTCGGTAAGTGGTACCCACTCCAGTTGGATGGATGTAACATCGGGAGTGCCGCAAGGGTCGGTCCTCGGGCCAGTTCTCTTTTTGTTGTATATAAATGTATCAGTGAACAGCTCAACTCACAAATCCGTCTATTTGCTGATGACAGTATCATCTACAAGGAAATCTCCAGTCCAACTGACCACATCATCTTGCAGAAAGATCTTGACATACTCGCTACCTGGGCCGACACCTGGTGATGAGGTTCAATGTTGGAAAATGTGCAGCTATGTCCATCACTCTGAAGAAGAACCTAGCCTCCATCAATATAACTCCAGGGAGAAGTTTTCACAGACAAACCAGCATGATTACCTTGGCATCACAATATCAGATGACATGAAGTGGACACATGCCAGAAGTCGCTTGCAAGGCTAGCCGTACTCTAGGTATGCTTAGAAGAACTTTGTCAGCATGCAGTAAAGATGTGAAAGCAAGAGCTTATCTATCACTGGTTCGCCCCCAATTGGAATATGGTGGAGAAGCGGGGGAATCCTCATACCCAGACTGATATCAACCGTCTAGAACAAGTCCAGCGCCAAGCAGCTCGCTTTGTACACTCAGACTATCGCAGAACTACTCAAGTAACGCCACTCCTCCAAGATCTTGCATGGGACGCATTACATATAAGACGCTTGTTAAATCAATCCATCATGTTTTATAAGATCCAGTATCACCTTGTGCATATTTTGTTTCCATCATATCTCCAACTGGCCACCTCAGGCAGCCGCAGCCATCACCATCTTAGATATCAACAACCAAACTCAATTGCCGATGCTTACGGATATTCCTACTTTCCGAGGGCAATCCGCATCTGGAATAAACTTCCAGCCTCAGCAGTATATGCTCCGTCATTTGAAATTTTCCGGTCGACAGCACTTCCAGCCATCAGGGAGATGCGTCCACCACCAACCCTAAGATGCCTCAAAGTTTTCCATGCAGCACCAGCACCAGCACTTCATTTGTATTATACACCTTCAGCACATATCAAGTTTTTTCTTTGTTTGTATATCATCTGGCACCTTGAGTTCTCACCGCACCGGCTGATAGGTCATCGGCATCCAACTCCTAGTTTAGCCTCCAAGGCTGCCAATTAAGGAGAATCCGACTGAAGACTGAATGTGGAATTTCCCAAAACTGGTGCATTGTGGGATTGACTCAAAACACCTGGGTGATTTCTTAACCGTTAAAAATCCCTATTTAAACATAGCAGTCGCCCCACTAGATCAGTGAGTCGACCCTGGATTGTTCCCGGTTTATTTTCTTTAGAATAGGCACGAGCACGCTTATTTTCGCTGATTACCAATAATTACGAACATATACCCGGACGTGGGAGATGACTGTTTAGCTATTAATTTGTTCAAGTTTTCGGTGCTTTTTTAGGGTCAACATTTAACGGATTTAAGCATGAGCTGTGCAACGTTTGTATTTTAAAAAAATTGAGCAGTAGGAGCTAAGACATCAAATTTTCTTATAGGACGGATTCGTGTCAAATAAAGGAATGTAAGTATACCAAAATTCTTGACTTTGTGGCACAGTGGACCCTGGTGTTGAATGAACTACCGCTCTGGCTTAAGTTAGGGAGAGGAGATAGTTAGGGGCTATAGTAGCGGAAAAAGCAGAGCAACATCGGGCTATTCTGTAGGAATTACTAGTACAGGGGCGATTATGACAAAATTTTGATGTCTCAAAATCTCTCGTTGCCACTTACAAAATAGTTTGCAGTGAGTTGTGTTGAGCACAAACCCAGGTCAAAAATTCCAGTTTGATCCCGGCTAAACTGGTTTCAATTGAAACCAGTTTTTGAAAATCCAGGTGATCCCCAGTCTAATATCCAGTTGAATCCAGTTAAAAAAGTGGATCCGTGACGGAAAATGGCACAATTATCAAACTAGGTTTGTTAGTAAACCAGTTGAACTCAGCTTAAGACCATTTAAACACAGTTAAAACCAGTTAAACCAGTTAGTTCCATCACGGGAAATAGAACAACTTTCCCCAAATGGGATCAACTGGAAGTGGAATTTTTTACCTGGGACTTATGTGTATGGTTTTTTTTCTCAAGCTTTACCTTTGTAGGGTCACAAAATTGGTTTGACCGGGTTGACTTTCTCAGAATCGCATCCAACAAAAGCATGTGAAAATCAGTTCAGAATCGTCTTGTTGAAAATAAGAAATGAATCTAAATGTTCATTCTGCGCAAACGCCCCGTATAAAAAAGACAGCCTGTATGGCGAACGGCAAGTTAACAAGATTCTCTTTAAAAGCGACATGGCGCAATGCGAGAGCCGTTAAATATCATGTTTTACTAGTATTTAAATATTGTTTGTGAGTTATCGTGCAGTGTTTCAGATTAGCGGCCATTCTTTGAGAAAAGTAATCTGGGAACTATACATTCACCTGCTCCGCACCTGGACCACATGGCATTTGTCCCGGGCGAGTGTATTGTTGAACCCGCAAAGATGGCCGCCTAATCTGAAACACGGATAACCGACTGATGATTAATTGATTGATTGATTGATTGATTGATTGATTGATTGATTGATGATTGATTGATTGATTGATTGAATGGAAAAAACTGACTGCGTTCATGTATACCAAATGGTTATCCAAGGGTGCCCTCTAATTGTAAGCCTTCTGATGTGTGAACCTGCTGCATCTGCTGAAGGACAAAATTATGATCTTGGTTTACCAACTAAACTTCAAACAGACTCAGAAAGCATATGCAGATTGACCCTCACCATAACTCAGTGATAATAGCTGGTATAGGTAACCCGGGATAGGTAATTGGATGCAAAGAGCTACTGCGATTAGTATAGGCCTATGCCTTCCTAAAGCTGGACTAGACAATGAAGCCGAAAAGCCTACAAAGTGTAAAAGCATATGATGACATGAAGAATATGTATTAGGTCCATAAGAATGGGAAGGAATCATAATTTTTGTATGCACCCCTATGATGATGCATCTATACAAAAGATGGAAAAAGGAGACCAATTTCATCCAACTACATCCATGAGGTCCTTGGCCAAGAGATGTTCAAGGACCTTAGTGACAAGAGATGAGATCGTGCCTGGACAAACAAGTTTAATGATCGTATAGAGAAGACTGACTTACAAACAGGTGTGAACAGAATGAGAAGCTGTGGATCTTATGAAAACCACATCGATAGTCGAGTTTCATGGGAAGATAACCATCTAACTGCTCCCTCTCTCCTTTGCCAAGAACCTGAAAGTCTGGCAAACTCGATACCTGAAGGGGGCAGAGAGAACTGCAAAGGGTGCACCAATCTATCCATCGTAGTAAAGGAACAGACGGCCAAACAAAGGTAGTGCAACTAAATGCCACCTCTATTACCCACAAAATGTATGCAAATTGTGAAGTAGACCTACAACATTTAAAATATGCACAGGGACCCAGAAACCAATTTTTATATACATTACACCATGGTATCTAGCAGGAAGAAAATAGAAGAAGCAATGAAAGGGTCAGAGGAGAGCAGCGAAGGAAAAACATATCTTCATCAATGAACTTTGCAAAGGGCAGCATGGCAGGCATGGCTTAATTGGTTACACCAAGTATGGGAAAATCATTGATAAATTGACCAAGAAAAAACAGAGACAATGCCCCGTCGACAGTTGTGAAAGAAAAGAAGTGTCCAGAGGAAAAACGATGTTGGTATCACCGTACAGAAGACCCAACCCCAACAAACTATGTGGGAGACAGTGCGCGTCGTAACCAGACCTGAGCCACAGGGGAGGAGGAAAGGACTCAAGAAAGTTTTCCCCGATTGCGTACCAGCTTCAACTTTTCAAACAAAATATGGGTAGACCTTTATTTTTTTCCAGTCGGCTCGAAATTCTGAGGGGGGGGGGGGGGGGCAACATAATCCAATAGGTCATGGACGCCCGGCACGACATCGTATCTTACTATAATTTGCAAATGTTGTAGTATGTATGTATGTCTGTTCGCAAAAGGCTCCGCCCGTTCGATCCTATTGCGCCAATTCACGTGAAAGGGAGGTGAGGATAGGACGGGTAAGCGCAAAGCGCATATATTTGGACGAAATCCGTTCAGAAAGACTGGAAAACAACGAAAATGGCTCGGTTGCTATCATAAATTACCATTTGTTTGTACGCGTTACTAAGCGGCGCGTATGCGTGGTGCGTTGCGCGGTTGGTTACGCGTGGCAACCATTTGTTTGTACGCGTTACTAAGCGGCGTGTATGCGTGGAGCTTTGCGAAGGGTGGTTACGCGTGCCAAAAGGGCGAATACGCGTAAGACGCTATATGTGGTACGCAAAATAAACTTACAGACTCTTATAGTGCAAACGGTGTGGGGAAGAGGAAAGAAAGAAATGTATTGTTTTTTCGCTGTGATTG